>VZRF01000317.1:0-152729 GCA_013396875.1 Vireo altiloquus | reverse complement strand
CTTAAATTGCTTTTTCTGCAAAAGCTTACTAAATTAGATTTATCTTCTGTCCCTCCCTTTCTTTTTTCTGTTACCTGCTTTGTTCTGGTGTAGTGTAAATAGTTCTGTAGTACCTGGTATTCTGCTAAAATTATTTGATTAGTGAGTGTCTTCTGTATGCTTTAATTACTGTCTGTCAATGACTCACATTATCCAAAAGAAAAATCAACTCAGTTCAGTTTCAGCTCCTGAAAAGCTTTATACTTAACATTGGATACCAAGTTTCCACTAATTGGTTACTAATCTTTGGGATGTATATCTATGAAACAGCTAGTTCAAAAGATCTCTTCAAAACATTTTGCAGAAATGCTGTAATGCAGTTTTACTCCCTCTTCATTGGGAAAATCAACTTATGATGACTCATGATTTGGCTTGATATAGTGATCAGTTACAAGATTTACTGCCTATATCACTGAAATGTTTTAATTGTTTACATCTTTGCTCATGTAGAGTTTTATTGCTGTTAAATTGGGAAACTATGCTGCATTGTTTGCAGCTTGCTTTTTGTAGTAACAAATGCAATTCTGTCACTTTTTTTTTAAAAAACCCTTTCCATATGGTTACAAGGGTTAGTACAAAAAAGAAGATGACTCCTGACTCTGCCACCTTAATTTTGGAAGTAGTGTGTCAAACTCTGTGTAAACACATTTCTTCAGTAGAACTTTGCACTACTTAACACAAAAGCATCAAGGCAGACCAAAGAACTGGGTGGTTTCTTCACTTGGTCAGTGGGGCTTGCAAGGCAGAGGGAGGTTAAAAATATGCAACAGCTGAACATAATACACACTGCAGCTCCTCCTGTTCTAACTAGAGGGCAGCTTTTTCAGGGGTTTTTAAACATTTTGATCTGTAATTTTGGGTATTGCTGCCTACTTCTATAAATACAGTAGAAAATAATTATATGCTGGAGTTTCATTTTGGGAAAGGTGTAAGCCTGAACCTTTCAGGGTTAGTTGAAAGGAATTTTTGAACTTGCGCGTTTTTTCAAACACCTTTTATAGAGCAGAGCATGATGCTTATAATCAAAAGAGGACCAGTACTGGATGAACTGAGAATGAACTCTTCTGTCAGCCCCAAGAGGAACAGGCTGTGTGCCGTGTGCCTGCTAGTTAAGGACTGAACTGCAAAACAGAGCACTGCAGGGAGCATGGTATTAAACATTAATCATGCACCATAAGATGTCTGAAAACTTCAGTCAAAAATCCAGCCATGTTTGTCTGTCACCTTTGCTGAGTGTATTTCCTAAAAGGAATTCAAGTTTGCGTAACTCTTGAGCTGATTAGAACCATAAAAGTAAGTTGTGCAGTTGCTTTGCAACTACTTGGACAGGAAGTCCATGTAAAAAAATGAGGAAACAAAGGAGAACTATGTAATATTATTGATCTATTAATCCGTGGTCCATATAAAGTACTTTTTGTGCAGAACAAGGTTTATGGAGTTATCTTCAGACAGGAGAACTGCCATCAACTCCAAAAGCCTGTTTTAGTAAAAGTTTGTAGTGTTGAAGGCTGTATGCTTCATTGCTGGCAAGGGACTGAGCTAATGCTTAGTCTCAAGGCAAACTACTGAATTTGGCAAATGAATTGCTAATTAATAGTTTTTGTATTCCACTAAAATTTCCACTTGAATTTCGAGCAGCATTCTGATAAAGAATTATTTTTCTTCCTCATTTCAGAGATTGAAGGATGTTGGTGGAGAAGCATTTTATCCATTGCTTGAAGACGAGTAAGTATGCATGTAAATTTGTACAACTGTGCATTGAAATTTGAGTTACTAGTTTTATTGGAGTGGCACACTGCACAGCAGACACAGCTGCTTCCCAAAAGCAAAACTAGCATGTCTTTCTTGTCTCTAAAAATTGAGAGCTGATTAGCACTCTGCACTTAAGGCCCTGATACCAAACTGAGGATCTTAGCCTCTGTCCTGGAAATCAATTGTTTGTGCTGAATATTCAAAATTATCCATTTATTCTTGTTTCTGACTCAGAAATGCTTCATGGGGTACTAATTTTTTTCAGTGATTTGTTTTTTTCTTGCTGTTCACTACTACTATCCTTTTTTTTCCTAGCCAGCCAGCTTTACCTCATTCCAACAGTAGCAATGAGCTCTCTGCAGCTGCTACTCTTCCTCTGATCATCCGGGAGAGGGACACAGAGTACCAGTTAAATAGAATTGTCCTGTTTGACAGGCTGTTGAAGGTAGGGAGTCCTTGCGATGCTGGATAATTGGATTTTGTCTGTTAATTAGAAGGTTTTGAAAGACCAAGTAATTGTAAAAGGAACCCGAGATTCAAGAGACCACAGTGGGAAAGGGGGAAGAAAACGCTTCAGATGTGTAAGAAGATTGAAAATAAAATTAGAACAAATTATTCTCAGTACTGATGAATATAAAAGTAGATTTTAAAGTATGAACATGAAAATAGAGCTGCTGCTAATATTGGTTATTTACTGATGAAAACAATTTTACGTTCTTTATTCATAACAGACTGAGCTATTGTAGGTATAAATATGCCTGTGACATTTCTGCATTTCCAAGCAGTAAAGTATTTGAAATCATGGCAGTGCCATGTTATAAACGTGAAGTTTATATTGGGGAAAGGATAGCAGCCCCTAATTTACATATCTGCAGAAAGATGGATTAATGTTTAAGAATGAGAGAGCTGGTGCACATTATGGAGTATAAACTAGGCATGTTTAATAAAACCTAGGTGGATACATAGTATGAAAGGAAACATAAAAAGAAGAAAAAACTTGTAATACAAAGTTGCATTAGTTGATCTATTTAGTAGAGCACATGAATTCATTTATGAGAAAGAGTGGATATCTTAACATCAAACAGTAGTCCTTCATCCAGGCCTTCCAGTTAGGAATTAAATTCACTTTTTGTGAAATTTGTATTCACTGTTCAAGCTATTTTCACTTGGGGAAAGACTGTCCCAGCTTTGGGATCTGAATTGTTTCAGTTACATGGTAATGTTTTTTGCAGTTAATCTCTTCTCTTTGAAGGCCTACCCATACAAGAAAAACCAAATTTGGAAAGAAGCCAGGGTTGATATCCCTCCCCTTCTGAGAGGCGTAACCTGGGCTGCCTTGTTGGGTGTTGAGGTAAGGGCATTTGGCGAAGTTCCAGTACTGACGGGGGATGGAGTGGGATAGGAATGGGGTTGACAAGGAAGCTGAAATGGGTTTAAAATTTGACAGGTAGAGTTATTGGAATTTCAAACAAAATGAGTCATGAAATTGTGCAAATAAAGACAATATTCTGACTAACTTGCTTCTTGTCTGTAAGGTTATTTGATTTCAGAAGTCTTAGTGTGACTTATTCAAAACACCAAAACATCAAAACCTCACTAAAAAACCTTCCACCAACCTAAAAAGAATTCCCCCAAACCAACCCAGCTACAAAAAAAAAAAGACTACACCCATAAAAAAACTTTAAACTCTTCCAAATTTCTCTCCACAACAAAAAATTTTATTATTTAACATTATTATTCTTTTTTTAAAGTATATTCATTAAATAAACTATTTTTTCCTTCTTCACTTTCCTCCAAAAAAATATTTTCTTTTCCCAAACCTAATTAAAAAAAAAGATGCAACCTACTTTCTATCAAAAAATATTCTCTTCTAAATTTATCTCAAACCAAAACAGTATGTAAGCTTGACTGCCTTTAATTTCAATTATGGGGTGGAAAATAATACCCTGACATTTGGAAGTTAACAGGGCTTTTTTATTTTGTTTTTTAATATTTTTGAAAAATGCAGTTGACAGTCCTTCTGCTCCAGTGAGCAATAGTTGGTCAAAACAGGAGAAAACACACAAAATTTATTTTTCTCACCTGCCAATCAATACACTTCCCAGAAAGAATGGAGAATAAATAAATCAAATACAGTCCTTTAGGACAATGAAATGTGCCAGAAATGAGGGCTCCTCACAGAGTTGCTGGAATATCCAGCCTTTGGATTTACTTTGCTTGCAATCCTGCAGCAGCGGAGCAGAGAGATTCTTAGAGATAACGCATCCCAGGTTATTCAGGAGGTTTAGCTTAGGATGTCATCTTCTGAGTGCTATTAATATAGTCAGCAAAAAAGCTATAAAGGTAAAGAAGAACTGCTGGTCAGGATTGTAGCCTGAGTCTTAGGAAATTAGTCAATTCTCGTGTTTCAGCAACTTGCCATCTGTACAATATGGGTGTTTTCCTGTCCCATAACATTAAAATGGACTTGTTAGTATGCCTGGCTTCGGATTTATGCAAGGATAGGCTACTTAAGTCATCTGTATTGGCAATATCAATTAACAGGCAACTGGATTCAGTGCCTTTACAGAGATTATGCTGAAAGCCACTTGCCAGTAGCTGAAGTAAGCACTGGATTTAAACTGAGAGCATCTTTTAACTTGAAAATGGGAAACTACAAAGCACATAGCTTTCTGCATAAACAACTGAAAATCACGCTTAGGATGTCTACAGAAAGGTCTGTATGTCCTGAGTTAGTAATAGAATAAAGATGGTTTTGTTAAAATTAAACTGTCAGAATTTTATGTTCTTCTGCTATCTAAAGTTCTTAACAAAAACAGTCAACCTCTGCATATCAGCATGCACATTGTCATATCCTTACTTATGCTGGTAAGGGCTTTCTGAATTCAAGTATTTTTCTTCTACATTTAGGGTGCCATAGAAGCAAAATATGATGCCATTGATAAAGACACACCGATTCCTACAGACAGACAAGTAAGACTTACAGCGTTACCAAATATTGTCACTTGAAGATCTTTTCCACCTATCACTTGCCTATTAAAGCAGTCACTTGCCAATTACAGCACATGCGGTGGATAATAACAATATGGTTCCCCTTGCCCTCTAGCCTTATGCTGAAGCAAAAATCCTGCAAAACAGATTAGCCACAAGTACTTTAACTCAATTTTCAACATGGGGAAGCTGAAATATTCTTTTACTTTAAAATTACTGTTTCTGTAGCAGCAGCAGTGTGGTAAACAATATTAATGATTTATTGTTAAAAATCCTGGGTTTATAGAATGCTTGTGCCTGTTGGACCTCGTAGCACATAATACTGAGTACCTTGAGATCCTGTAAGGTGAGCTATACTTCATGGCAATGGGGTTTTGACCAATTTGGTTCTCCAAGAAGAGAATGTTTTCAAATGTTCTCTTACCAGACATAAAAAGACATTGCGAACAACAGCTGTTCCCTTCAGCTGGGTGAAGAAATGTTGTCCCTCAAACTGGTTACAATATTGAAAACTCTGATTTGGTTACCTTTCAGAGCAAAGCAATATTACAACCTGAAATGAGTCCAGAAGTGAAAAAGCTGTAACTGCCATCTGTTTTCTGCCTTTTTCATGGGCTAGAACCCTTTAAAAATATGAATGCAGAAAAGGAAAAAAAAAATCTATTTTTTAAACTTTGACAAGTCTGTTAGGTCCCATGTCAATTTTGGTTTGAGAGTGATGGAGGAAGCAGATTGTGTATGATGGTGGTCTGACCTACATATTTCGGCTGATTTACACCTCTAGTGTTGCAAGATCACTGTAGTACTTCCCCACTCATCCCCATTTCTCTTTTTATGCTTGGCTGTGGTGCAGATTGAAGTTGATATTCCTCGTTGCCATCAGTATGATGAATTGCTGTCATCACCAGAGGGTCATGCCAAGTTCAGACGTGTACTGAAGGCCTGGGTTGTTTCCCATCCTAATTTGGTGTACTGGCAAGGTGAGCTTGACTAGTTGGCAAGGGCAGATAATTGAATGGAAAGCTTCGATTGACTTAGAAGTACCTCCTGCTTTTCTCCCTCACAATACAAGCCTTTTTTTCCCTCTGTTTCCTTTAAAGAATGTACCTGTGGGTTATTGCAAATTTAAATGCTAACAACTTACGTTTAATTTGTAATTAAAAATTGCCCCACTCTTCTATATATTCAGTCTTCATAAGTTCCAGTCACTTTATTTCAAAAAGAAAAGTCTGTTTGCTTGCTATTAAGCTCCAGGATAATCCTGCAAAAGTTACCAAGTTCTTGGGATGGCAATTGGTATTTCTTGGATGTCTTGTCAGAATAATCAATTTGGCATTAAGGCTGAACAATCTGAAATCCTTGCTGTTTTCATGCATTGATTTCATGGTTGTTCTCACCATTACTTGTGAAGCCCTGACAATGCAGAACCAGTATCTAGTGTGCAAATTTTTGTTATAAATTAATGACTTTATCTTGTGCATTAAAATAAATGAGCTCTTTGTGCTGTTTCTTCATGGCTCTTCTCTCTTTAGGTCTTGACTCTCTTTGTGCGCCGTTTCTGTACTTGAATTTTAACAATGAAGGTGAGTACCTTTTTCTGCAGTGAGGGAAGAAAAGCAGAGTCTCTTGTCTGTATCTACATGCAGACAGATGTGTGCATCCACTTAGAGATGGAAAGTTTCTGTATCTACAAAGCAATTTTAAAGTTCTTGTTGCCACTGGTCAAAAGTAACGGTTGGGTTTTGAAAACTGCGTGGAGTGTACTGCTCTTCAAGCAGGTGTTCAAATGCTGTTTATTGCCAAGTACAATAATGATATATAATAAAAACCACAAATAATCTTGACTAGAAAAAAAACAAGAAATTCTGCTGTAGTACTTGTATTTTTCAGTGAAGCTGTAGTTCAGCCTTACTTAAGGTGAACATATTATTTGGTAACCTAAGTGTTAAACTGTCAGACCAGCTTTATTCAGAAAAGTTGATAGTAGTTGTGAATGCCTGAAAGTTTATCTGATCAGCTTTAGATATGTGACCTTTATCTTCTTAGAATGTGATTTGTTCAAAACAGATATAGTCCAAGCTTTCATTGTCCTGTACTTGGTTTTCTTTATACAAGAAATATTTCTTTATTCTTTGTGGGTGTAATCTAGTTTCTTAGGACAATGATTCCTGTTGTACCTACTGCACATGCAATCATTTTGTGTATAGATTAATTTAAGTATTTATGCTTATTATCTGGTTAATAATGAACTTCTTTAGGCATCATTAAATTCTGTCACTGCATCTGTTTTTCTAATTCTTTCAGCTCTGGCGTATGCCTGCATGTCTGCTTTTATTCCGAAGTATTTGTATAACTTCTTTCTGAAGGATAATTCTCATGTTATTCAAGGTAAGTCCCTTTATGTGGTGTAGTTCTAAGAGAAGTGGAATTATTTCTGTATATGTAAATACACTTTTTTAAGTGGTTGCAAGATTGGGACACAGTTAAAATCATGTAATTGTGCAAGAAAATTTGAAACAAAATGGGTGGTTAAAGATTCAGGCAGGAATAAAAATACAGATGTGCGCACACACACACACAGTGTTCTGTGTAAAATCCAAGGCTAAGAATCAGTCCATCCTGCAAAGTTGTGAAAGCAGTAAATAGTCTTTTTAGTGTTACATTGTAAAGACTTACCCTTCAGGTGATCAAAGTCATCCTGTTAGAGGAGCAGTTTGGACAATGAGGGAAAATGAAGAGGAACGGAACAAACTAGGGGTTCCTCAGAAAATGAAAGTTATGGTACTCAGGAAAACAGGGATTCGAGGGGAATTTCTAATTGAGCAGAAGATGATGTTATTCAATACAGGACAGGAGCTGGAGAACCCTGAGGAATAATGATTCGTAGTTCAGCCTTCAGCAAGTAAATAGGTAACTTAGGGAAATTAAAATAATAGCTAGGAATGTCTGTTCTATTTGAAAATTAATTTTAAATTTCATTGAAACATGAAATAGGAATTATCTTGACCTAGAAAGTCACCTTGGCATGGTCTGTGTTGGGAAGATAATTTGTCTTCCAGACTGTTTTTAAAAAACCAAAAGAAGCTGTTTCAAAAGCCATCAGTAGTTAAAAGAAACAGCTGGTAATGAGTGTTTTTAATTGCATTCAGCAGTTCTAAATGTTTATTGAATACTGAGTATCAGCGTGGCTTTCTATCCTTGTATTTCTTTTAAAGAAATTCTTTTGTATATTTCTTGTGAAACTCATCAACTTTAAACAGTGTCTGTCATTTTTTTTCTTCAAGAAAGGTAATTAAGAGCTGATCAACAAAACTAATTAGATGTAAAAGCATTTACATATTAGATAATTGGGAGAGAGCTAATGTAAGGAGAGAATACAGGGGTTAGGAGAGTTTATGTGTGGAAAACAATGGGTAAGAAGTGTTATAAACTGAATAAAAACAATAGGAAAAATTATTCTAGAAAAGATGTTTGCATCCTTTTGTCTGTAAAGAAAGATTGCTCACAGCAAAGGTCTAAAGATGAAAAGAATAAATACATTCCTCTGGAGACAGCTACTTTAGACTTTAATAGCTTGGTACAGACTTTTCTCAAGAGGTTATACTGTTCCATAAAAGAATACTTTTGCTGATGTTATTCCTAAGGAGCTTTGCAAAAATATGTATCAGCCAAGTTAGAAATACAGGTCAGTAGGATTCTGTGAATCAAAGTAGTGTAGGTGTTCCTGAGTTCCTGTTCTACATCCTGTTCTACGTCATGAAGGACTCAAGGAGACCAGGCCCTTTATGATTCTTTCAGTGTTCTAATTAATCCTTTCTAGGTTTGTACGTCAAGGAACAATGTATAAATAAAGGTTTAAAGGAAAATTCTATGTCGTTTCTCTGCCTTTTTAAGGCAGAGGAAAGGGTTAAGAATGTGTAATTTAACTACCCACTGCAATTTTAGCTGCCTTGTGTCTTCTGTGTAGATATAACCTGTGTGGAGCATTGAGATGTAAGCATGTTCTGGAAACAGAATTTGCATTCTGTGTCTGTTGCTTTCCCAGGACTAGCTGTCCTTGCCCTAGTTACTCTGTTCTTGGGAACGTGGAGGAAAAGGATTTGCCATCTGTTACAAAATTGCAATGTTATTGCCTCTTCACCTTTCTTCTAACAAGAGTATGTGTCAGTGAAGACAAAACTAGGAGAGGGGCAGAACAGAGAGAGAAACCTGTCACTGTCCTGTGTTCTGCTGTGTGCTTCTCTTCCAATTAAAAGCAAGTGTTATTTAGACAAGTTAATGAAATTGTGCCCATCAACCGAATAGGCCAGGCTGAAGATGTAATACATTTTTTCTTTTATAGTGGGTATTTCTCCTTGCTGGTTACTAAACAGTTTTTAACTTTGCGTGTCAAGCATACATCACAACCTAAGTGTGAGCCAAGTAAAACATTCTTAAAAATCCAACTTGAGAAGTACTAAAGGAGAAAAATTAAATGGTTCTTCCTTTGTATTGAATATAATGGTAACAAGGAGTACAGTGGTGGTATTCACTTGCTGTTTTATTGTAGGTTTAAAATTAGTGGCTTTCCTTTCCTACAGCTCTGTTGTGAGGTAGCAGCATGTAGTGGCTTGTGTTTTTGACAACAGTCTTGGATTTGTCATTTCAGAGTACCTGACGGTGTTTTCCCAGATGATTGCATTCCATGATCCAGAGCTGAGTAACCACCTCAATGAAATTGGCTTTATTCCAGATGTAAGTGTTAAGGGTCCTTATAAGTATTATCCAAATGAACTAAAAAATGGAAAATTAGGGAAAGTGGGATGAGATGCCTTTCCAAACTGTTTCAGTAGCACTTTGACAAAAGTGAAACTTCCATATTAATAGACCTTCCTGAATATGCTGATAAAATGGTAAAATTTTGATTCTTGTTTTACATGCTTTAGTCCTTCCTGTTCTGCTGGGATGGTAAATACAATAAAAATGCTACTAACTAGTTATTATAACTTAGATTCATCTTAAAAGGTATATGTACATTTATTTTTGAAATGTGGGTTAATATACAAAAATTAGTGTACCCATGAAGTACCAACAGCTAAATTACTGCAGCTAATTAAATGCTGTTGTTTAACACAAATGACACATTATTTTGCAAGTAATAGAAAAAGTATGTTCAAGTGATCTTCAATCTTGTAGATATGTCAGACCTTGGAAAATGCTTAGCAGTCATTTGCTGCATTGTGTCACAAACATGGGGAAAGTGCATAACATAGACACAAGTTTTATGCTTCCATTGGAAAAAAAAAATCTCTAAAATAGAAGAAAATGAAAACTGAGAACATGGCCAGAACATATCATGGCCAGAACATAGTAGAGAGAGTGTGCTTTGTTGGAAAAGCAAAACAAGGCCTTCTTTAAAGCCTCACTTCAAGCTATCACTGTAAGTAGTAAAGTTTTCCTCCTTTTTTTAGAGAGGTGCGTATAGTCAAGAAAGCCAAAATAAAAATGTTTCTCTGCCTACAAATACTGATGTTTCTGAAAAGTAGATTTAGGCATGGCCATAGAGATAACGTTAATTGATATAGTCTATATCATTCTATCTTTGGCATTTAGAAATTTGGTAATTACAAGTTGATTTTAAGAACAGATGATGGCTGAGAGGTCAAAATGGAAGAAGACAACTGGACTCAGGAGTTATTGATGTTGAAATACAAATGTCATAATTTATAAGAAATTTATATGCATTGCTTCTATAAGCAATATAAAGTTTAGTTTATGAGAAAAGCCTTATGCTTATTAGGAAATATTTTAAGTTGGAGCAGCAAAGCCAAGCCTCTGAAAATCATTTATTTTAGACAGTTCCTGAAAGAATTTATGGGAGTTTGGGACTGGCAGATACTCATTATCACTGCTTATAAATATTGTAATGGAAAAGCAAGTATATACTTTCATTGGTTGAGAGTATTTTTAATGTAATATTGTTGTTTGACTGATACAAATTTAGGAGATACAGTGGTGTTAAAATTAGCAGAAGAGAAAGCCAGTGTATTGCCTTATAAAGAGAGGAGTTTGAGAAAGCCACGTGTATTTCAGATGACTCACATCTGAAAAGGACAGGTGGGAGGAATATGAAAGGGAAGTGAGGAGAAGGAAAAGTACTCATCTGTAGAAAGCCTAAATATTTGGGTAGATGAAGTGCAAGGGTTAACAGCAACATTTAAATTCCTGAGAGAAAATCAATTTTTCAGCATCACTATATGAATGCATTTAATGTTTATTTTTTAAAGGCTGCAGTTGAACCAAAGTAATTCTTCTGTGTGTTTTGTCCAGAATGCTAGCTCCCGCTAAAGAATTAGAGATATAATTTCCCTGACTACCTTACAGGTCCTTGTTTGGGCTACTAATCTATGCAAGAGTTCTTGGGTCTTAACTGGTATTTCAGCAGCTCCTAGTGTCTGCTTATAAAGTTATAATTCTCCACTGAAGACTTCCAAGGTACAAGTCAGATGGAATGGTTTAAAACAACGTTTTGCGGTATTTTAATTTCTGTTGTGCTAGTCATTGGACAGCACATAGTCATACGTGAGTCATGTCTCTAAATATTGCAGTCTAGAGATGATCAAGTGATATAGTAAACAATTGCAAAAGAGGTATACTTTTTTAAAACTCTTGCATTGAATAAAAATGCAAGTTCTTAAGTTAACACTAACCTCTGAAGGGAGGTTGTCTTTTCTGAATTATCTGTCAGGGTTTGGGGGGTTTTTTTAATAAGTTGTTCTGCCTTTTAGATCAGTCAGAGAGATGATTTTTTGTAACTGTAACAAGGTGTTACAGGTTCAGGAGGATGCCCATGAACAGAAAACTCAAGACAGAATTGCAGAGCAAGTCAATTTTATTGGTTGGTGTAGCAGTAAGTACATACTGACCCCTGAATGTTGGAGAAGCTGCCGAGCAGGAGAAGGAGATAGAGCCTGGTTTCTGAGTGGGAGGGGCAGGAGGACAGCACTTCAGGGCATCCCCTGGATGAAAATGGCATGCATCACGTAGTCCTCTCCCCTCCACCCCTGGACCACACCCTATATCTCCTCTTAAGGAATAGCTGGTTTCAACATCATTTTATGTGGGGCCAGCCCATGAGATGAGGTTGCATTGGCCTATGATCATACCTCCATGCCAACAGCAGCTCTATTATGTATTGTTTCTCTTTTCCCAGGATGAATCCCACCAGGTGACTGATACATAGTTTCATTTATAGAGGTTAATCCCACTATCTAACAATAGAGTCTTCTTCTGTATTATCTTGTCAGCGTGCACAACCGCGGGCCAAATATGTCAGGCCTCAGAGCTGTCTCCTATCCCTGACGCACAAGGCAGCACAGGATCCATCAAGGTGAAGGATATGCACTGTAGTAATGAGATCTGAACCAGAGTTTCGTGCTTGAGCACTAATCCTATCAAAGTAAACCCTGATTAATCTTTCATCATTGAAACGCGGGCTCTGCTGCAGGAAGATTGTGTTCCTGGCACCCTTCTCATTTGCTTCAGGTCACGTAGCTCTCAGAATATTGAACACTGCTGAAGCTGGAGTCGTCGTGAATGTTATTAGCTGATGCAGTGCCTGGATTAAGTACATTGCGGTGACTATGTGATTTACATATAAATAGAGGGATGATGTATACAGTCAATCTTATAGTTCTTCTTTGCTCACTCTCCCAAAGTTTACAATCTTCCCCACCCTATATAATGCTTTATAACACATTCCTTATTTTACTGGATAATTCTGTCCCAAAACAGAAGACTGGTGGTTTTTTTTTTAAACTGACATAAAACAAGGAAGTGTACAATGTTGCTAAAAGTTCAGCTATAGCCCTAAATTATTCTAAAGCACTTTCAGCTGCAAAATACGGAATGTAGACACAGTTGTCACCTATCTAGCATAGAAGGCAAACTGATTGCAGCTCCTTAATGTCATTGTGCCAAAGCTACTGGCACAGGTAGATACCTTAGCTCAGTTTTGATGATATGCCCGAGGTGTCAGTAATAGGACTTCATCTTAAAAATCCTGCCCTTGAAGTACTTTATCTCTGTTTGTCCTGTTACATGATTACCTGATGATGAATCTGGAGGAGGAGGTTCTTGCTGATATTTTAATCTTGTGAAGAAAGTGATCATTCTTCAAATTTTGTTTGTGTAGGTACATATACCTGGATAGAATCTAATATGAAAGATGTGATTCAATTTTCCTTATCTTTTGTACCTTTCTGCAGCCTTTAAATATATGATTCTCTAGGCACCATATGGGATTGAAGCTAAGTGTGTATGTATTGCAAACATGGAACAGGAAGGTGAAAAATCAGGAGTTTGTAGAATAGACAATTTCCTTTGGAAGGGACCTACAACACTCCTGTAGTCCAACTGTCTGACCACATCAGGGCTGACTAAAGTGTGCTGTTAAGGGCGTTCTCCAAATGCCTCCTAAACACTGACTGCCTTTGGGCATCAACTGCCTCTCTAGGAAGCTTCTTCCAGTGTTTGACCACCCTCTTGGTAAAGAAAGGCTTTCTGATGTCCAGTCTAAATCTCCCGTGGTGCAGCTTCAAACTATCCCAACATAGCCTCTCACTGGATCCCAGGGAGGAGAGCTCAGCATTTCCCTCTCCACCTCCCCTCCTCAAGAAGCTGTAGAAAGCAAAAAAATAGGTTTTTTAACAGCTGAAAATTAAAGCAAAAAGCAGCGGTTGGGAGAGTTGTTAGAACAACTCAGCAAAATAAAATTCCACTTATTGTTGGACGACATTGTTTCACACATACATCAAACACAAAAAAAAAAGAAATGGGCATTTAATAAAAGGTTTTGGCCCCTCATAGAAACTGCTATATATGGTACAGCTGAAGTATAAACAGAAAAAATGTTACTGAAATGTTCAGAATAAGATTGTAGATTTTTTTTCCCCTTTTAATTTTATTAAAAGGTTTTGTTTTATTCTTCTTGAGAGAATGGTTTGGGCCTGGTCACACCACAAGGTGAGTCAGAGATAGCTAACAAGCAATATATATTTCAAAGCCCCCCTTTGGTCAATCTGGCATCGCTTAATGATGGTGGACTTCCTAACAATATGTGCAAAATAAAAATACAACGAATTTATCTTTTGAAGTACTTCTAAGAAAAAAAAACGGGCCGTGAAGTTTTGGTGCAGTGGTGGAGGTTTCTTTGGGGAAGGTGAGTGTTTGTGGCAGCACTGAGCTGGAGGGCTGAGGTTCATTCTACATGGTGAGGATGACCATAACAGAGGAGGGAGGAAGGTGGAGGTGTGCAGGGATGGAGTTGAGACAGCTGGGGGAGGTGAGGAGGGCAAAAGTGAAAAGGTTTCCTTTTAGCTGAGAATAATTCTTTGATTCCCTTTGACCAGCCTTCTGTGTAGCTATGGCAAATGGTTTTTAGTATGCTGGGAAAGAAAGATTGGATTACTTCACAGATTTTCAATGTCTGAGATTGTTAACTGCACAATCCGATAAGAAAATAAATATGATACCTTTTCCGAATCCTTTCTCTTGTCATTTAAGCTAGTGCCTGCCTAAAGTATGTAGAAAGCAAGTTAGCATGGCAGACACTGCCTTACAACTCTTGATTTCAGGGTTCTTAGCAGGTTCTCCTGCAGCAATGAGCTACTCACTGTTGTAGTAAGAATACTTAGCCCTGTTACCATTGATTGTGGTAGTTCCTGTATTTCTGTGGGACTTCAGCTGTGAGGAGGAAGGGCTTCACCATTGAAAGTCTCAAACACTGAAAATTGTGTGAAACATCTACTATATCATAGGGTTTTCTTGTTACCCATCTATAAATCATTTATATAATCTCTAAGTTATTTTAATAGTGGTGAAGACATGACAGTTTATAATTTTCAAAATGTGTTGAATAAGAGATCGTCAGATGAGGAATCTTCTGTAAGAGATTGCAAGAATAAATGTTGCTCCTGTTGTGGTTGTAATCTTTAAAACTGTAGGTATTTTACCTTAATCTCAGCTCTGTAAGTCTGAGGTACAGAAGGTGAACTTCCATAAAGATTTTTTTGAATTTTCCTGGAACCTTTTGGTAAACACATTATACACATACATAACAAATAAGTTGCAAAAAATGTTGGCATTTTTGATGTTCTGAAAACTCAAACCTTCAATTTTAAGTAATGCATTTGCATTATCCTGCAAACAGGTGCATAGCTCCCTTTTGATGTTCATAAGTTGCACCTGGATCATACAGAAGAACTACTTTATTCTTAAGACTTTTCACAGAGCAAGAAGCTTGTGTGTACCTTTTAATACTTCTTAACGTCACTACCAACAAACATTAACGCTCATTTTCACCTTGTTCTTCCCCCTGAAATCTCTTTAGGTTCAACATCACCTGAGCCTGAATTTCTTTAGAACTGTTGTCTTTACAACTGAAATCTCAATCTTCTGTAGACACAAGTATGCAAAACTCTTCTATTCTGAAGCAACAGTCAAATAACGAAACAATCCAGAGAGTTTTAGCAGGCAGTAAAAGAATCCTCCTGGAAGACTTTAATCAAGATTATCTCAAAGAGCTTCAAATGTCTTGTGGAAGATGCACTCCTCTCACAACATGGCCACTTAGCAATAGGCAATTAAACATCTTCATCCTGCTGAAAAACAACAAATCTCCAAGCTCAGCTACTGAGCAGGATTTGTCATAGCAGAGTGGGATTTAGCTAGGGATAATGGAAAGACAGAGAATGAAACCTAGTCTAAGGTCAACAGATCTCAGTTGTAACTGGGAAAACCCTGTGGGTTTATTATCAAGATTGTTTGAATGTGAACTGGTGTTAAGGGGACTGCTGTGTACTTCTATATCAGAAATGTCGACGTCCTTATTTTAAAGCACAAAAGAGCTTGTATTTTACTGGCAAAGCAAAATTATAATTATGGCACTGCATCTCTCAAGGTCTCTCTGAAAAATGATGTGTTGGTTTTACAGGCTCTTTTTTTAACCTGACTTCTTCTCAGGCCTTTACAGCAGTTCTGATGTACTCTGATTACACATTAGGTATGCTTCCCAGGTCCGGGGAATTAAGTGTCAAGTAAAACCCCAGCTTCCCCTGAAGGGTTGAAATGCTCTTTGGCCGCGGTTGTTTCTGCAGGGTCGGGGCGCGGTGCTGTTCGGGGCGGCGGCCGCCGGAGGGCAGCATTCCCTAACCCTGTGCGCGCTCCTGTTCCCCGCGCGTCCCGGAGCGCTGTCCAGGCGTCCGTGCGGCTCCTCCTTCCCTTTCACTGCCGTCGTGGAGTAATGCCACCCTGCTGTGCCTTTCCTTTCCTTGCTTACCGATAGCATCCATAACCTCTTCAGGCTTACCAACACCTCCTTGTCTCAAATCAATTATACTTGATAAAATCAGAAGAAAACCTCCCTTCAATAAAAGCTCATCTGACGCCTTCTGCTTATATAGTTTGACCTACTTTTCATGTCACTGCTGATAGGTTTGGTGAGGATGGTTTAGAGCAAGGCAGTCATTTTCCTTGCGATTACCTTTTAATAAACTTCAAAGCTTCACTCTTCATGTATTTTCTTCTATATTTCTGTGTAAATGCATGCACAATAGAGGTGTTTGTGAAATTAAGAAAAAAGAAGATCTGCTTTGGTAAAACATTTTAATCAAATATATGAAATGGAGGAAACATTTGCTTTTAAATACCAAGGAAATAATGTGGTTTGCATAATATGTACCTCCAAGCAAAGAGGAGCCTCAGGACACTAGGCTTGTTTTCCTACTGCATGGGAAGCAAGATATCACATACAAGCAAGCAGATAAACAGGTATTGGCTGATCACAACCACTGTAAGGGATATTTCAGGGAACAGGATATGTTATTATTCCCTAGAATGCCATCTATTTAAAACATGACATAGATATACTCAGGGAAACAGTATGAATGTATTATAAGATTAAAATGGTGATAGAAATTGATTTAGTTTGGATTTTGAACACTTAAAATCAGCTGGTAAACTGGAGGCCAAGCTTCATAAAAGCCTGCTGAATATTAAAAGTGGTGAAAAGGTCATTGAGCCTTCTTTAGTTTACGGACAGTATGGTTTAGATCTCAGTTGCTCAGATGAAGGCATAGGAATAAAATTTATATAGAGCTGTGGTAAGAAGGTTTTCAGCAAATGAGTACATCATTTAATCAGAGCCATAACCCATTTCAGAGTTTATGGAATAAGAAGTAATTTATTAACATAATATCAATTATGTTTTCTGCTCCTCATTTGTTTACTTCCAGGAAAAGCTCAATAGGAGGATTAATTTGCACTTTTTATGAGTTAAAAAGTAATATATTAAGCTTTATGTTTAACTGTAAATCTTCATCACACATGAGCTATGCAGCTGAGTAAAATTTTAACAATGATTGTCACACTCTTGCATTCCTAATTTATGGAAACTTTCTGTGCAGTTTGATGTTTCAAGAAAATAGTTTCTGTTGCCTTTGTCATGCTAAATACTTAATTGAAAAATTAGAAATTCTTAAGGTGTCGTAAATGCTTAGCTCTTCTTTCTCTGTATGATGTCACAAGTATGAAAGTTTGCAGACATTAAAGGTTTTCTGCAGCTGTTGCAGGAGCACAAGTCTTAGTGGTGTAAGTCCTGAAGCAGGACACCTTTGGATGACAGCTGTCCTGAAATGGTCACAGTTGAGCTACATAAATCCTTAGGTTGTTAGTAAGCATTTATTGAGAGTGAAACTGTCCTTAATTTCTTCATTGACAAGTATGCATTTTAATAAATACCAGCATCACAGAAAAAGGCAAAGGTGGTTAATTTTTTCTCTTGGAAATCATTATTTGAACTTTAATTATTCCTATAAAACCATTTTCTTCTGTAGTCAAAAAACAATATATTGAATCCAGTTGGTTTATGCTTTTTCAGGCATCCTTGGCTAATTTTTGCTTAGCTTAGTGATAACTGCAGCAGTTTAGTAGAGCAAGTTTTGGAGTTGTTTAAGACTTTGGAGGTTCTATCTTGCAAACCAGCCCAGTAAGGTTAGTAATCGATTTTTTTTATTGTTATTTTTTTCAGTACAGTGTCAGAAACTAGTAATTTGAAAAAATTGGGTATGAAAGAGCTTCTGTGGGGCGAAGAGTTGTGTGACAGTAGATCTACCACTGCAGTTATTTTCCTTTCTAATTAAATTCATGCAAAGTAGGCAATTTTTAATGTAGTTGACGATTGTCATCGACAACTTTAGTTCTCAAAACTTGTTTTTTGTCTTCTTCCCCTCATCACCTTCTTTTGCAGCTTTATGCCATTCCTTGGTTTCTTACTATGTTTACACGTGAGTATGCTTTTTTTTTCACTGATTAATGTTCTTATATTTCTTAAGCTTAATTTTTCTCACTTTTTCAGCTAAAGCCCTTCTAATTAGTATGATAGGTTGTTTAGAAGGATGCTTGTAATTTGCAAGGATGTATTGTGAGTGGAAAACTCAACAGTGCCTGTCACTTTCTGCCCTGCTTTTGTAATAATCAGCGTTTTTTGAGTTGTTGTTATTCTTATATTATTATATAGTTGGGATTTCTTTATTGTTATTATTATTATTATCTGGATTATTTTACCTATGCAGTATTTAGGGTGTATTCAAAGGAAGCTGTTATCTACTGGAAAAAGATGTAATAATAGTTAAAAACAAAGCCAAACCTCACCACCATCCGCTACCCTCACTCAAATAATATAAGAAAGAGAGTGATTTTGTTTTTGAAGATAATCATATTTTTATTGCACATAAACACACTATTATTCTGATAGCACTAGTTTCCTATATTTGCGCATGTATATTAGGAACAAAAAGAGCTTTATAATTTGATGAGCTTTTAATTAAAGAGGACAAAGTTAATAAATCAAGTCTAGAAAGCAATTTTAAAACTTTCTCAAAAATCTGTGATTTTTTTGTGTCATATTAACATTGGCAGACATGGAATTTAAATTTTTTAAAAAGTGAATTAAAAAAAGAATGAAAAGAGCTCATTGATTGTTTCTCTGATGAAATATCAAAGAAGTTAATATGAGATTTTTGATTGCAGTTTCTAAAGGTCTTGACTGTAAAGCAGTGATTCTTGCAGTTGTCCATTTTTCTATACCTTTCATGAGAATCACCACATTTAGAAAACCAAGGAGATGGTTTCCTTAAGCAATCCGAGCCCAAAAAAATCTTAGAACTATTTAGTTGGAAGATAACTTACTTTAAGAGAGCCACCTTCAGCTTTATATATAAAATCTTGCTATTTTTAATAGGCCTTTTTCCTTATCTTTCTTTTGTTCTGCAAATTTTTCTTTATTCAGTTTGATTTTTTGTCTAATTGTAAGTAGTTGATCTTATTGATTAACTCATTAATGTTGTCTTATTGGGAAAAACTGATATGCATGCCTTAATACATAATTGTACTGTACCAAAACAAAAATAAATTGCCTAATTTTTGACATACTTGAAGTGTGAAAACCCATGTGCTCCAAGTATTCATTAATAAAAGAAGACTGTGATTTCCAGAATAATCAAACTGCCTATGAAGACAAATATGATCCTAAACAGGCTGAGTCCTCTTTGCTCCCAAATAAAAAAGAAGTAACTTAAGATGGGAGAGGAAGGAAGTACATAGGCAACTCATTAACCGTGTTAATGTGGGTATATGCTTATAGAGTTTTATTTATTGTGCTTGTTCATTATGCAGATGTCTTTCCTTTGCACAAAATTTTTCACTTGTGGGATACGTTACTGCTTGGAAACTCCTCCTTCCCATTCTGTATTGGAGTTGCCATACTTCAACAGCTGAGGGATCGTCTTCTGGCTAATGGATTCAATGAGTGCATTCTCCTTTTTTCAGACTTGCCAGGTACAGAAAAAACGGTTTCTTCCTTATTTCTCTGTCTTCTCCAGTGTTTTTCTAAATATATGTTTTGAAATCATGGTAGATTTAGGCAAACTCGCTGCCAGAGTGTGTAGATCTTGACTACAGTTTGTTGTAGTTCAAGACTTTTTGATGTCATCAGCAAGAATGCAGTAGGATTGTTATTTCCAGCTGAAGACTAGAGTATTTTATTGTGAAATCTAGAACACAAAATTTAAAATTTAGGATTTTATTTAGAAATTTAGAATTTAGAATTTAATGTAATTCAGAAGCAAATGTTTATGGTCATGCCACATGCAGACACGATCCAGTTGATATGAATTATTTTTTTAAACAAATTGAGTACAGTTCTGAATAGTTCTTTTCCACTTTGATGGTGGTATTAGCCTGTTTTCCTTTCAAACATAATTAAACTTTTACTGTGGAAGTAATTAATATAAAAGGATTAGGGAAAGCAGTATAGGCAGCCGTTGGAATTACTCTGTTAAATGTTTCCATTGAGATGTAAAGCTTTCAGAAGAACTTCCAAAATTGTATCAGAGTCTGGATGATCATTGTGCAGTTCTGTGTATGTGTGCAGTGGGAGGTAATTAACCTATCCATGCAAACAAGTACCTTAGTTAACCATGAAGTTTGGATCTTCCTTCTGAGCAAGTATCTAGTAAGAGAGTAGAATGCATTTGAACTGAGTAAGCCATGTCACCTGAAAGATGTGTTTTAGTAGCAGTAACACAAGAAGGAAGGCTGCTGCACTCAGAACATGCTTATGTTCTTGTATTAATTCCCTCTCTCCAACTCACGATCTTACTTACGTAATACAGATCTTAGGTAAGAGGTGACTGTTTTAGATGTATGGCTTTTCTTTAGATAACTCTAACTTTGGGGTAATTCCTGGGATAATTATGAGTTTAGTGAGCTTAATTTGAACACCATGTGTGTAATTCAGTAATTCATATTCATTTAAACAGAAGTTTTTCTTCTTCTTCAGAACTGAAGGAGAGAATGAAGTTTGAAGGAGAATTTAAAAGGTCTTGTTAAGTGTTGCAGTCTCCACAACTGCAGAGTTTACAAAGGTTGGCAGTAGTCTAGGATATGGCAGGAAGCAGATGAAGCTGAGTTCACAGTTGTGTAAGTCAGTGAGTTATCCTAAATGAAGCTCTGTGATTTCTTTAAATACTGTTATCACAAATTGTCTCTCACTATATACCTTTCCATATGGGTCTGGATTTCAAAATTTGTCTCCTACTTATTAGCTTAGTATGTACTATGCATTTTCTACTGTATTTTTCAGTTAATAAGAAATTGAACTTGGCCATTCCTTATAGTGTAGAATTTTAATTTTCAATCTGTATGCTTAGTCATTTCACATGCTCATGGTACATTTAACAGGATATCTACAGGTGGCTGAAATGTGAGTGCTAAACTAAAAGATTGACTCTCTCCCCGTCCTCTCCTCCCCCATGGGTTAGCTGTATGTCCTAGTTAAGTACAGATTCATTAGTATTTGACTTATTTTCTTACCTAAGGTCATTTCTCCCTGGTTTTTTTTTTCTTGAAGAGTGCTAAATTATAGTTTCCAATTTATCTTAAATCAGCTGATTTACTGACAGTGGAAGTACTTTATACTGAGGTCATGTATAGGAACACATTAATTTTCATAATACATATCTGTTTATATAATAAAATTAAATCACTAAAATATGTAGTGATATAATGTACATGCATTCTGCTGGTTTAGTTGATGACAATTTGCTGATACTCTGCAAAACAAAAACAAATTTCTGAAAAGAGTTTTTTTCCTCAAATTGGTGATGTTTGTGATATTTAGGATGTCAACAGTGGCACAATTGAGTGTTTTGAGATTAATCTAAAGCATACCATAAAATACTGCTAGTAAAACTACTAAGGGGAAAAAAAATAAAGATGGAAGACAATCCTTATGTGACTTAAAAGATAAATGTTGTTGGTCTAGCTTAATCAGTAACTTTTTCAACATATAATTCTCATAGCCTTGTCCCTTTTCCTTCTGACCTCAGTCTTATTTCTGATTAAAAAGTATTGACTCATTATGCATTTTGTCACCTGTGTCTTCCAAACAAGACTTCTCTTATTTTGGTTACAATAAATTGTGTACCAAGGCTGAGAATTTTCTGAAAGTAATTTACAAATAACCTTCACCTGAAACTAGGTCACTCCCAGGAAGAGATTGTTGTTCAAAACATCTGCGATAATTTTAAACTAAGATCAATTTTTGCTCGACAGTCTATAACTCCTGTGATTTTTAAGCTTTGTGTGCTGTGGAATGGCTTATTTCAGGCTGCTAGAGAAAACAACTTCCTTTCCAGACTGATAATGGTATTTTATTGCAATCTTGCAACTCTTTGGAACACTTTCAAGATTTCTTGTTTTTACAAAACAAAAACCCCACTGCCTAATTTCCATTTCACTGTATATAACACAATTTCAATTACTGTTTTAAAATAATAGTGATGTGAGGAAAACAAAGGGGTGTTGTGTCATTATTGATTACTTGGTTCTGAAAACCCTTTCCAATACTTGTCTCAAAGTTTTGGCCATATTTTATCTATAAAGCCAATACAATTGGGCATTATTTGCTATTTTTGGGAGCTCTGTTGGAAATTTTAATTTCTTTTTATATAGTTTAAACAGTGCTCTAGCATATTAAGAAATTAATTTGAAGATTTTGAAAAAAATAATTGGTTAATTAAGAATACTGGAAAATCCTTTTGCAACAAGTGTCCCCTTGTAGCAACAAATGTCCTAGTTCAGTCCTGATGGAGCTGTATGAAGGGGGCATATAAGCAACTGCTAAAACTTAAATAGAATTAGATTATTTAGGAAATTACTACCTCATATGGATGGAGTTTTTTAATTCAAATTCTCTTTCATTTTTTTCTTTTGTATTTTTCCTTGTGTTTAAGAACTCTGTTAAGTACACACTTTATTCAAAAAATATAAATACCAGACAATATTTAGGAAGTGCTACTTTAGCCCTGGAGTTGTTGCTAATTGTTTTACCTGTAGTTTTGAGGCTTAGTAATTTTTTTCTTATTCAGATGATGCCAAGAGAGAGCAAAGACAGTGTGCATTACCTTTGTTTTTCCTATAAGTCTGACATGTAGCAGAACGTGTCAGGAAAATGAGAATGGTAAGGGTGACACTACTATTGATGCCTTATCCGGCTACCTAGAAACAGAGACTAGACAGGAGTAAAGGAAAAAAGGTGTATATTTTATTTGAAAGACCTTCAGGTGCACACTTTGGGCTCCAGAGGGCCCTGCCTCAGTGGATCCCAAAATGGACGACAGGTCACGAGTTCTTCACACTTTTATATCAGCATAAATTCACCAACCAGAACCCAGCCAATGATGGAATTTCCCCAAGCTGAAGGTTTACAGTTCTTGTTCTTGGTGTCCTTGGAGAGAAAGTCACAGAGGTTTGTTATGTCTGTCTTAGCATGAGAGAACAGCACTTAACAAGCTACAGGAAACTTCACAGCTACACTAGCAGTACAGGATTTGAAAAATATAAAAGCTAAAACCTAAGGCATCATTATGATGAGAATCCTGAGGTACAAACAACAGAGAAAGGATTCTACTTTCACACTGGTGCTGATTTTACTAAGTCCATCTGAGTATCCCTTAATCTCATGTATCAGTAGATTTTCAACCCAGAAGGCTTTTCATGCACTGAGGACCAACTGTATAAGTTTACTTTAAAAGGTGCACTTTTGCTTATAGCTTAGTCTTTAGAATCTTGCCGTAAGCTTGTGCAATAGTGTCTATTATTCAACTCAAAAATTGTGCTTATTGTAGTTTGACTTGATTACCAAGTTCGTTACCCACCGTACAAGTAGTAGAAAGTCAACAACAGCTTTTGTCAGGAAGCATCCAGACACGTACAGCTCTTTGCAGACAGTTGAAGAAGGATTCTTAGGCCAATCCACTCCCACCTGGAATGGGTGCAATATAGGGCCTGGCAAACAGATCTTCCTCCAGTGATCACTGCCAATATCAGCGCTGACATACAGAGGTGAGTTATGGCCTTCTGAAGGGATAGGGAACTGATGAAAAGATGGGGACGGATGTTGTTATAGAACAGGGAAATACCAAGGCTAGACATGAGATAAATCATAAATAAGCCTTATAGGTTAGTTCAATAAGCTCGTCTTCTGTAATTTTGGAGCAAGAGGAGAGTTCATTCTTTTAATGCTGTACACATTAGACAGGTGTCTTTTTGCTGACTCCAGGCTAGTCACTGCTTCCAAAGGAAGAACCTTGGCCTCAGATAGGAAGTTTGTAAAGACTGACTGTAGAAAAGCAATCCAGCAGCTTGCAATCAGTGCAATGAGGAGCTACAGTAAAATGGTTGAAGTGTAAAACAGAGGATCATACTTTGTGAGACACAGGCATGTGGCTTTAAGATGCAAGATCTGGCTATCATCAAACCACAGACATAAATGATTCTTCAGGGAACAGAGTTTCTCTAATTTGGAATAAATTATTATTTCCATTGCCATTCTAGTGATGTGCCAAAATGCTGAATCTTGTGATGGTGGAAGCCATATGAATGCTTAGAAGGATTGCATCCATCTTATAAATGGACTAAAGGTTAAAAAATAGTGGAAATTTTCTACTAAGATTGTATGGAGCAATTTTGAATGATACATTTCTGTTGACAGCAGCAAAATTAGACACACATCAGAAAACTCTACTTCAGATATGTTTCTGACCCTAGGTAGCTGCCATTTTACTTTCTGCTGTTTTGCATCCTGAAAATCCTTTATCTGCCCACATCTATGATCCATACATTTTTATTGTACTGGAATTTCTGGTGGTTCAGCATTTAGTTAAAATAGATCTGATAAGAGGAAAAAATGGCAGTTGGCCACCAAGTCCCCACTGAGTTTATGGGTGTTTGGTGCCTGTTCCCATTTGTTTCACCACTCCTCCAAGGAAAATGTAGCCTCGGAAATTAAAACAGCACCTTTGAAGGGACTGACAGAGCTACAGTGGTCTCTCATATTCCAGTGAACAATAGGAAAAAAAGAGGTAATACAGTGTTTTGATTTAGGGTTTGGCTTTTTTCATACACTTTTGAAAATGTCTTATTGCTTAGATTAGGACTCTGAGGAACAGAAGCCGTAAGAGCTCATCTGAAAGGAAACTTTTTTGACTTCAGCTACAAAATTTTGATGTATCGCTCCATTGACATTCATGGAAGATGGCACTGGAAAGTACTTTGTTGCAAAGCTGACTACTTTTTCAAGTTACTGCATAGCTGAAGAAAAACAGCACTTTGGTTTCATTTATGTGATACACGTGATAATGGTGTTGTAACTATGACAAAAACATAGACTGCAAATATCAAAAGACATCAGAATTTAAAAGGAAGTCACTTTTCCTAGTTTTCTTTTCTTGAAATATGTAGGTCAGGCTGATATTTATGGAAGCATCTTTTTCTGAGCATGTTGCTCACCTTTGCTGTGTTAGATGGCTTTTTGGAGATGCAGTTGTATTTCAGGATGCAATTCCTCAAGATTATTTGCTTTAGGAGAAAAGCACAGAGATTTGTTAGGGCACACCTGCTCACCGCAGCTGTCTGGTGGTGTCGAACTGTAAGATTGATGTTGTTTTACCTGAAGCTGTAAATTCTTTAATTATTCACCTTTTCCACTCATTGTGACACAAACAAAACAGTTCTAGATTATAGATTCTACTCCCTTGAGACTAAAGAGAAATGCTGGAGTGGGCGACACGCTATGGAAAATAATATTGAAATCCTTTATTGTGGTCTGTAGTTGTCACTGGCGGAAGAAAATCAAATATATATCCTTTAGCAAAGGGCTGTCTGCTGCAAGAAATGGTGCTTCATAAGAAGGGTGAAAAGTGAGTTCATCAGTAGAACTTTCCTACTCCACGTCTTAAAAACAGTCTGGCACAGCTTGTGCCTCCTGTTTCCTGATAGTGCTCTTCTTAGTGAAAAGGCACTTCAGAAAATAGAATAATCCATCTGTTAGTCTTGTAGGATTTTGTACACCTTTACACTGGAATAAAATGAAAGTACAAGAGGGTAGACATATGTCAAACATACCATCATTTCTAAGCATGAACTGACAAAATTCAGGCTGCTCTTATCTGAGCTTTGTTCCTAGATGTGATAATTTTTTTTTTCCTCATTACAAAGGTGTCTTGGGAAAATATTTACTTTTTTTTTTTCCCCGTTAAAACTACAAGCATAACAACTGCTTCAGGATTAGGCTAATGCCTAGAAAGCAATAGCATTTACTAGACTTTGTTCCTTTTTCCTTCCCTTTAATTGTGGAGAGCGCTGCTGACAGAGCAAGGTTCCTCATAGGGTATCTGTTTATAATGTTGTTATACTGAATATGTTTTTTTCCCCATACAGGTATAAATGTTCTGCTCAATAATCTTTAGTTCTCTAACTGTTAATTGAGGAGAATTTTTAAATGAGCTGCACAAGTGATGCAGTATTAAAAATTCTTGATTGAAATGTACGTTAGCAGCACATTTCTATATGATTGTAGATATATTTGGGGAGTGTATATCTAGCATTGTAATAGAGATAACTACTTAAATACAGAATTGGAATGGCAGTGTAGTCTGAGAGCTAGAAAAATCTGTCAAAATAAGGACTGTGAAATGAGGTTAAGTGAACTCTCAGTGCTCTTATATTTTGAGATAGCTGTCAATTCCCTTTGATTTACTTTCATGTAATATTTCATTTAAACTCTTGCCTTTATAAATCTGCATGAGGCATTTGATTCTGTCTGTCCAAATTTCTTCATTTTTAATGTACTAGGAGTATACTGGAGTTTAGTAGAAATCAACAGAAAGACCAGAACTAAATATGGAGAACTAGAGCAGGGTTTGTACCTAAAGGTAAGACTTTGTTGATATTGCAAGCTTGGAGTAAATTTCAGGACTGTAATGTACTGAAGAGCAAAACTTGTTCAGGAAGATCAGGTATCCCAACTGGGAAGAACTCACACTGTATGTGAACAATGTTACTTGCGTTCTCAAAATGATGATAAATAGTCTGAGTAACCAGCAGGTGTCAGGTGACACCTCTGTCACTTCAAAAATTTAAGAAGTCTAGACAAGCATCCGTAGGGGATAGGGGGATGGGCTGTTCACATTGTATTTGGTTTTAGAGCAAAGCAAGAAGCTAAACAGTCTCTTGCTGGTTCTTCAGTCTTCATACTAAAAAAAAAAAGCATAGCACCGTTCTAAGGGGACAAATCATATAAGCAATCATGTAAGCTGATAAACCACAAACTTGTCTGCTGGGAATGCAACCCTGAAATGACAAACTTTTATGTTTGAATGTACTTTAATATTTTCATATGTAAATTCAAATGAGGGGTGTTAACTTAGCTCTTACACAGAAGAAGGAAACTTTTTCCCATGGCTTATGAGTAGGTTAATTATGCAGCAAGCTTTAAATAACTTAGAAAATGTATACTGACAAGGTTGGACTGATGTTAGTTACTTAAACCTATTAGTTTTGCTGTGTGAACCACTAACATAGACTCGACTAGTGGTAAACTAGTGGAAGTTTTGGATCTCAGTAAGTTATGGATCTCAGTTAGTGCCAAGTGGCTAGAGCATTTTTTTAGGAATGAAAGCAGTTTTAAGTATGGGTACATAAACAGGATGGTTATCCTTCCTGTTCACAGTTGCTGTATTTGTGCGAAATAACATTTCAATCCTGAGTAAGATGTTGCTTGCTCTAGCAGTTTGAGAGTATTACATGGTTCATGATACTCATTAGGCTGATCTAAATACTCTATTTATCTTTACCCAGAATTTTTCCATCATTGGTATGGGAATGAACAGGTCAAATTAGAGGCTTTCATCCTTTTCTCATGGCAACAGGTGCTCAATTTCAAGATTACCTGAATTTTTGTCTTATTTTAAAAGCAGAAAATCTGAGTTAGTTCATGTTGTTTCCTTACGAATATCCTGAAGGCTAACAGGAGAGCTGTGCTCATACAAAGGTCTTCTACTTACGGCTCTTAAGAGAGTCATCAGTTTTATAAGCATTTGGCCTGGTCAGAGTTTCTGACTGTAGAGTTTTTTACAGGTTTATACCCATTACACCTGGGAAATAACTGAAGTAGCTCATAGTTGCCACCCAGATGGAAGACTGTAACAGCATGATCTCTAGTTTTTTGCATGCTGAGTTTCAGTATTTGTATATTATTTCTGTGAAGCACAGATTTAGGATAAAGAAGGTGAGTTTCATTAGTATTTCAGATTCTAAAACTGACTTAACAGATATTTAGCAAATATTATAACAAAAGGAACATAGAAATGCCAAAAAATAGTTATTCCTTCAAAACTTGACTGTTGTTGGATGTTGTGTTGGTAGCAGCACAGGTTCCTCAACTCCATGACTTTCTCACAAGTTTCTCCTCTGAGCTGATCCCTGCAATTTTGTAAACCTGTCCTTTTATGCATCTTCTGGTTATCTACCTGTGAAGTAATGTTCATTTTTCTGCTGACCTGCTTTATTTCCCCTTGTCTATTTCTCAAGTTTTGCATGGGAGCCTCCATCCGACCATTTCCATTATGTACTGTGAATTCCTGTGCTTCTGTCGTTGGCCAGTATCTTACCCTGTGTTAGGGCTGGTCCAGATGTCTTTAACAATTTGTTAGTTTGTAGAAATGTCTGCTGTTCAACAGCACTTGCACACCTCATAAAAATGTTTAAAATGCACTTTCTTGTTAGAGCTCAGCTACAGTCTTTATGTCATCTGTTTCTGTATTCTTTCTCAATAAGACATAGCATGTGGCATTTGGTGATTGGCTTAGTGTAAAGCTTTACTCTTTGAGCAGTCACTTGGCATTCTGCTCATCTCAGTCAGTGCAGGACACCATCCTGTTTCCATACCAGAAGGCATTCTTTAGTAAACCTTTTCACTGAACTGCTGAGTCAGAGGAATTTTTACAATCACAAGTAAGAAAATAATCCATGTTTGCCCTTTGTACAGTCTAATGTGTAGGGAATAATTCTTAGTGTTTCCTACTACTTCTCTCTACTGCTGTCCACAAAAAAATGAAGTCATGCAACTGTCCTGCAAAGTATGAAATAAATAATGTAAAAAGAATAGTTCTGCACTGACCTTTTCATTTATAATAACCTTCTTACAGTAATAGATAGGGAGATGTTGGATAGAAATGTCACTTCTCTTCCTAGATTTGTCCTTTTAAATACACACACTCAGTGTATCTTTTTGTATGTCATCAGGAAAAAAGAGTTTATGGTCTTTCACCTCTATTTCTTCTAAGAGCAGGAATCAGGAGTTTGAACTGACTGACCTATTCAGCTCCAGAGCATTCATAGCACAGAGATTTCTGGCCTATTTATGTGGCTGTGTGGTGAAAGCTGATGTTGCCTGGCAGGGTAGTAATAAAGTATTTGTGATGGAGATGTCAAATCAAGCTCATAATTCTAGCTATTCCCAAAATGCAGAAGCCGTTTGTTTTGGCTGAATTTCTTAACTGGTATCCTGTTACCCACAGAAAAGGCTCTGGAATTGATTAAGTGCACACAAAGACTTGGTCTGTGTAGATTTTCGTTAGGAAAGAACCATTCATCTTACATTTTTCTCCATTACTTGCCTTCACTTGCTGTAAACAACATATGCACATCCAGTTTTGCTGTAAAAATAAAAATTTCTGTGTGCTTTTGTCACAGGTGTATTGCATTTAAACTGATGCTTTTTTCAACATGTTTCACATGCAATCTACTTCTCTTGTGTATCTATAATAATAAACCTTAAATGTACATAGCTTAAAAAGCAGCTATGTCAGGCTGAGCCATCCTTTTCAGTTGACGCTGTGGATAGAGGGAGACAGCAGCTTAGTAAGAAGTTATAGTTTAGCATGAACAAAGCAAAATGAAAAACATCTTAGAATAAACAGTAAATTTAGTTTGGAAAAGGAGCAAAACATTTCAGTAGGGTTAATGTTAGGATGGGGCCATGACAAAGCCAAGATGTTACTGTTAAATAACTTTTCTTTCACTTCTCTACCCCTGTCTTTTTCAATTGCTGTATTATTTGCATATTTAGATATGTCAATGAAGCCTTTTGGTGCTGAGCAATTAGCTGGTGCCATAGAATTGTTTCCTGTAAGGCTTGATTGCTGCTTGACTGTGAAATACTTGATCTCATTTGAACCAGAACTCCTAAACGTAATGTTTGAAAATGAAACTTGTGACTTTGGTTCCTAAGATACTTGGGTTCCAGCTCTGACTTTTTGAAATACAGGCACTGCAATTTTTCAAAAACAATTTGAAGATGTACTAAGTTTTGAAATTATAACTTATTTTTATTATGTTTTAAGTCAGCCTTAAATTTTTTCACACGTCACATTTAATGACACCATGTTACGTCAGCACATTTTCATTACGGATTTTCCAATGAAATAATTTGTCTTAGTGAAAACAGAAGGCACATAATTTTTAAACTACAATATACTCCAATGTTGGGATTTTGGAGAGCACAGAGATATGTACATCTCCGTGAGTGAGCATGCCCTCTTCATCCTTTCTAAATGTTACTGTTCACTTGCTCACACCTGGAGATTTATGCAGAGCCTGCTCTCAGAAGAATGTTCTTCTAAGTTATTTGCTCATGTCAAGTACTCTGACATTCTGCTGAGGTAATCTCTGTTTGTTTGTTCGTAGTCCTGTTCAGGAATTTAGGCTCTGGCTTGATATGCTTCTGACATATCAACGGTGTGTTTCTAAAAATGTGGAAGCTCCAATGTTTTCTGGCTTGTAATGCAGTGACTTGGGAGCAGGAAGAGTACAGGGAGGATTAATGCTGTGTGAATGCACAGTCTTGAGAAGATAACAAAAGATGGACATTTCACCAGGGACTGACTCATTTTTCATATATTTGAAAGGGCATGGGAAGAAATCGGGATTGAAGGAGTGCAGCAGACCCTTACTTATTAGCCAAAAAGGGGAGAAAAGATCTTATCCAGCACGGCTGCACAAGATTGCATTTTAGTTACTGACGGGAAGTGATTTTTCTTAAACCGAAATTGCAAACAAATGATGAGGACGGACTTGAAGGTTACCCAAGCATGAAGCCTGCTCATGCAATGTGACTAATAAATATTCTGTAAATATTTATACCAGTTTAATGTAGTCTTAAACTCCAATATCCTGAAAGTAATTGATTTTTTAAAAAGAATGTGAGTAAATTCTTCGAGTAAATTCTTTCACCACCCATAGTCTTGTCTCCCTTGTGGGTGCTAGATGTTGACTGTTCCCATATTATATGCATGTCCCTATGGTTTGCACATGGTTTGGAGGGCATTTTGTAGTTGTGAGGTTTTTTTTATTGTTACTTGTGGAAACCACAATTGCCTTATTGTAGTTTTTATTTTGCATTATTGAGAAGCAGATCAATTAATCAACAGACTGTAAATTTGTTTTACGCTTTTGATTGACAGACTAAATTTATTTTAGGCTTTAGATGGCTTCCCCCACAAACCATTAAAAATTCTCTTGTTCTGTGGAGTTTCATTTTCAGCCATTCCTGCTGTCCTCCTGAAATGCTGCTTAGTAGAAATGAGAAACCAAGCATTCCAAAATCACAGAACAACAGACTCCTGCATTTTTTACTAGCATCCTGATGTGTGAGAACTGGTTATATTGTTTTTATACACACACACAGAATAAGATGAGTTGGAAGGGAGCAAGGATCATTGAGTCCAGCTCCTGCACAGGATACCTCAAGTCACACCATGCGCCTGAGGGAGTTGTCCAAAAGCTTCTTGAACTCTGTCAACTTTGGTGTTGTGTCCATTTACTAGGGAAGCCTGTTCCAGTGCCCAAGCCTATTTTCTACTTCTCTAAAATGGATTCCTTTTGGAATTACAAAGCTTGTTTCTAAGAAAAGTATTTTGACCCATTTCGGTGTTTAATACTGACAGTCTTGATTTCTGCTTTTAGCTTTTTCATAGCTTTACTGCAAATAGTGTTCCTATTCCATCCCCCAGTTCTCTGTTTTCAATTTCAGATATATGTAGGCTATTATGCCCTCCCACAGCCAAATGCTTCTCATGCTATTAATTATTGCTGTTCAGATATATTGGGTTTTTTTACTGGCTAAATTCTGCATTCATACCCTTTATTACAGAAGTACTACTAATGTTTCCTTAGCTGAGAATCTCAGGAAGTGGAGCTTAGAACTCAATTACAGCAGTCTTTTTACAAAAGAAAAACAAAAACAAAACAAAATGAAAAGAAACCACAGCCCCACTATAAATGTACTACAATCTTGAATAGAAAATTTCAACTTTTTATAAATCAAATGAGTTTTCAGAAATGTAGAAAAAAGTGCAACTGTAATGACAGGGCTTTAGGGTGTTTTCTGAGCTTTAGGAATAACAACCAGTGAAAGGCATCTCCTCTCTTTACGTGAATTTAGAAATTGTGTAAAATTCTCCAATTGTGTGGATTTTCCTTGGGAATTATGCTAAGTAACAATCTTCTATTACAGTATAGTCAAAATTAAAAATTTATGGCTACTGTTGAGACATCACATAGTCATTTATCTTTGGCACCTATTATCCCAAGTAGCTAGGGTACCTCATATTTTCACGAATAATTGTGATTTACTTTCTCACATCCACAAAAATGTTTTTAGAGCTATAATTAAAATTTGGTAAGCCACAGTTTTACTCAGACTTTTCAGACTTTTAGAAGCAAGATAGCACATAAGCATGTTTTCATCAATGGAATTAAAGCATCTGCTGCAGATTGTATCCTACCTGAATATGGACAGCTTTTTAAATGGGAGAGTAATTGATCACACCTTTCAGATTTTAAGCAAAGTCAATGATCTCATCCAACTAGATTATTCTGCCCCAAGCTTCAATTTCAGCTGCTTCTGCTCACACCCTGCTAATAACTGAGGTTTCTGAAGTAGCTCCCAGATTGATGGCAAGGCATGAGATCTTCTGATGGCAGTGAGTGATTGATGGCAGTGCATCAAATCTGTTTGAGATATACAGATAAAGCCTGGCTACAATGCCTCTGTTTTCTTCATAGAAGCTGATGCTTTAATCTAAATTTTGACTGTTGTACTGAATCATACAAGATCTTGGGACAGACACAAGAAGTGCTGATATCCCTGCTGTTTGTCTGTCGCACTACACCAGTTTTGTTATAAAATGCAAGTTAGGATCGGTTTTCTCTTCACGAGACCAGATAAAGGAGGTGCAATACTAACCAGTCCTTTTATAGTAATAAAAAAGTAAATGGATTTTATGTTGCATCTTATTAGAAGATAGATGCAGGATGCTTAGTGATGCAAAAAATACGTTTTCAATAGTTTACTTTTTTTCTTTCATATATGTATTTCATTGTACTTTCCTGCTTTTTAATTGACCACATCTTATTTTAGGATGCTTCCCATTTGATAGGTGTCAGCTTTCCTTTCAAGTTGAGTAATATATTATCACAATGGCACTTCACAAAGCCAGGATTTCTCACTAGGAATGACTGGTTGGGTTTTGGACTGTATTGTTTGCTTGTTTGTTTAAAAAGTTGTCTAAAATCTCTAAAACAGTCCATTATGTTTGCCATCAAGCACAAATTAATGTTGAAAACTCCTGTTTTCCAGCAAACAGATAACATGTAGCTTTGTCAAAATGGCAGGCCATGCAAAATTCAGTAGCTGACAGCTTTCGATTCTGGCTCTTAGTAGGATTTAACTGACAAGTAAGACGCTCAGATGACCAAAAAATCCTGATGTCTGTACACTGTATGAAATCTACTTTCTATGAACTGCATGAACTTATATTGAACAGTCAATAGTCTGACTTGTAAAGACTTTAAGATGTAGTACAATGACTAGGCTTTCATTATTGTCCTGACTTTGCAATGGTTAAAGTTGTGATACACTTCCCTTAAACATATTTCCCTGTATAACTGGGGATAAAATTAACTCTTAAAATGTCTTTTCTAGTTTTTAATAAAAAAATCGTGAGTGCTTTTCTTTTTAAATGGGAAAATGTCTTTGATATCTACATTTCCTTTGAGCAGAGGACAGAGAGACAGACAAAGAAATGGATGGATATATTTTTAGAAATGTCATAGCTGGGTTGCTTGGCTTTACTGATATCTTGCTCTTGCATTCCTTTTTTTTTCTTTAAATCCCTTCCAGAGATCGATATTGAGCGTTGTGTTCGCGAGTCGATCAACCTGTTCCGCTGGACTCCCAAGAGTGCCACGTACAGGCAGTACGCGCAGCCTCCGCGGCCAGCCCCGGAGAGCAACGGCGCCCGGAGCTCCGTGTCCTGCTTCCACACAGACTACCAGGAAGCTCCTCGGAGCGACCTCGTAAGTGACCCACGGACTGGAGTGGGGAGAATTGTTCACATTGCGTGTTTCTCCTGTCTCTCCCAGCTCCTGCTCCTTCAGTCTTGTTACCACGACAAGCTGAAGTCCACAGGTCACCTGCAGAGCTACGAACAGGCTTTATCATAGGAGAAAAGTGGTAGAAAGAACAGTTTGCCAGTGGGAGATAGGGAACTGGAAAGTGATGTAGGCGGCTCTGGTGGCTTTTTCCGTCTTGGCGTGTCAGGTAAGGGATATGCCACAAATTACTCTGAGAGTTTAGTAGGTGAGTTATGCCTGTGTTTTTCTTGGCAAAGAGTAACTAGTAACTAAGAGAATATCTGCATTAAACAGATACTCGGTTTAGTAAAAAGATTTTTTTTCTCTCTCTCTAGTAGAATCTAATGGTTGTTTCTCTTGTCTGATGCACTATCTGAAGACTGGTGATTTAAAATTATTCCTTCCCTTCCTGTCAGCAGTATAAATCTAGTTAGTCCCTTAAAAATTAAATTTTATTTTGTTGGGATTTTGTTCCTTCCACCTTCTCCTACAGTCATTTCATTCATGAGCACATTCCAATAATAGGGGAAATATATATTGACCTGCTATATCTATTTGGTGAATTGCATTAGGTTAGAGTCTTTCCATTTGTTTTTCGTAACTACTAGGAAACTAAGAAGTGTTGTTGTCACTCAAGTGACTCTTTACTTTTAGTCCTTAAACTGAAGCTTGATATTCAGTCATTTTCTTGTTTTTTATTTTGGTTTTTATTTTATTTCTATTGTAATTTCTGGAAGCTTGAGCCACAAATCTGGGACTTCCAGTGCAGACATTCAAATGAAGAACAAAAGGAAACTTCAAACATCTTACAGGATTTAAGAAACAACAGGTGGATGTAGAAAGGCAATGGGGAAGAAAAATGACATTCCAGGGGAATTCTGGTTGTTGTCATTCAGGAATTGTAGCCAACACAGCTGCTGCTATGCTTCTGTAGAGATATGTAGAGAGGCTTCCTTCAGGAGCCAAGGGCTGCACTTCCATAGAGTAATTCAGATAGGTCCTCCTAAGGTCATCTGGTACAAATTCCTGCAGAAAACACATCTGACACTGAATTCAGATGGGGTTGCCCAGGACTTTGGTCTGTCCGGTCAAGAAAACTTCCAAGGAAAGTATTCAGTACCTCTTGGCACTCTGGTCAGATGCCTGACAGTGCTAACAGTGAAAATAATTTTGTGTATGTGCTAGCTTTTCTGAATGTTATGACAAAAGAGTAAAAAACCAAGTCTTCTGATTCCCAGGCATTTGCTTGTGCCTTTATGTGTACAAACAAGAGTCAAAGCACTTGGTTGTAGCAAAGAGGGAGATGGGGGAAAACAGCACTGGTCTACTGAACTGCTAATTAGCAAAAAGATTTGTATTTGTAACAGAGATAAAAATCTGTATTTCATATCAAGCAAGGTTCTTTCAGTATTCTTCCATTTCCTGAGAAATATTTTGGATGTTTTTTTCCTGATAGTGATTTTATTTGCATACCAGAAGTTGTATTTGTTTATAGTGTCGGTAATTAGGCTCGTCCATCCCACGGTTTCCAAGAAACCTAGCAAATGTTTTTGGTATGTTAAAGAGGAGAGAAATAAATACCGGAACTTCTGTTGCCTTCTCTTTCTAGTTCTGTCTTCCTAATAGCAAAGACCTCTTCATTTACTGCAGTGCAGCTGAAGGTTTAACATCTTTTGAGCCACAAGTTTATTGGATCTTTTGGTTACTGCTATATTTTGGTTTTTAGCTCATCATATGAAAGAGAGCTGTATAGATTCTGGGATCTATACAGAAATGTGTGGGCAAAGAGGAAACTAATCTTATGGACAAAAGAAAGACTATTCATATCTTAAATTATAGTCTGCACATGTGTTGTTTGCTCTCATGTGCTGTATTTTTGTGTGTCAGATTTTGAGACAGATAGATACAAGTCAAGTATGTTATGATTCAGTCAGGAGCCATAGCTCAGACTTGGAAATTCCCGTGTAACATGAGTCCACAATGAGCTGCCTCTCACTTGTGACCAGTTCTGCACTTTTGGATGTTTGTCTCCATAAAATGACACTTCTCAGAGATTAGAGCAATATTGATTTTAAAAAATTGAAATTATTGGTGAAATACACTATTTACACACAAAGGTGGTGTGGTTTGTGGTTTTTTGGAGGTATTTTTAACCTTAATCCTTGAAGTATCTATCTCTTTCTTCAGACATGCCCTCTACTCGTGTTTGCTGCCATGGGAAAACTTTTTATCTACTTGAAAGCAGTGAAATCTGAGTCCAATCTTTAGTACACACAGTACCTTTTAATGGATTTTCTAAAACGCCACTGTGTCCTTGCTCTTCAGTTTAGCTCTTAAAAAAATAACTTTGCTGTTTCCTTACGTATTTAGTTGCTCATTCTTTGGACAAGTACTTTGCACCACATTTCTATCTCCAGTTTTATATTTGTGGGTCACCTCTGTGTTTTAAAGTGGGTGGGGTATGAAAAAATTCCTTTGCGAAGAAAGTTATGGGTGTGCTTCTGAAGGTAATTTATGACTTCTTGAAACATTAAATGTTTAGTGTTTTTAATTGTAAACACCAGCTGTATCTTGCCTCTATATTTGTGTTTTCTCTCTACGCTGCTTCAGTTTGTTTCTTAAGTGCTTTTTATTGACTACTCAAATATTTGTGTGTATCTGCATGTTACTGTGCTTTGGTTAATAATAACAGGAGAAGTATTTCCCCTCTGGGTGTGCATTTTTCTCCCTAAATCAGCAGTCAGTAAAACAAAACTTCTTTGACTCTTTTTATCACTAGCATTGCTTAGTTTTTATTTTAGTGACATCTATTTGCAACTTCATAAATAGGCTTGGGTGCTCTCTTTTTTCCTCCTGGACATGTGTGTTGCTTAATCTTCTACTCTTTCAACCAGTAAGCATATTTCTACTGAGATAACATCTCAAGGAGGAAATAGTTTCAGAGAGAATGAATGTGCATCTTAAGTGGGTTTGCATGTTTATTTTGAGAAGGATAAAACGTCAAAAAATAACAACGGAAGAAAACCTTTAAATTCACTACTGAATTTACATTACAATCTACTTGGTTTTGTGTCTGTAACTTTTCTTTACCAGTATATGGATGATTTTTTTTGTTCTTACTCTTCCTGAAACTTACTTTCATACCCTGGAAACTCCCAGAGTATTTTTCCTGAATGTCCAGGAGTCACAGAGACAAATAACACTGTAAAATAACAGTTGTCTGCTGTATCTGTGTCTGCGTTATTGTAGATATGGTAGACATACACCCTCTCCAGCTACTTCCATAATTCTAAAATGAAGGAGAAAATGTTGCAGCTTCTCTGTCAATATCTGCTCACGTGTGAGCTCACAGAAATGCAGAGACTGATACAATTGCAGTTTTGCCTTGTTCTACTCATAATTCTCTTTTCAAGGGTCAGAGTTCCTGAGAGATGTTGAGGAATGAAAGCATTCAACTGGAGAAATGTTTACCAGATGATTATTGATCCTTGCACTGATTTAAATGCCAGTTCAACTTTTAGTTTTTGATGAAGCAGTAGAAATACCTAAGCAGCAACATGACTTAATGGCTTGAACATCACAAATATGAAAAACATTTTTTTGTCAGAAATAGTATGAGCGAAGTTTCCCGATGATAGCTTTCCTTTGCCAATAATTAAGGATAGTTTGTGTGATAGACTTCCTACAGATGGGAATTCAGGCCTGTTTTTATACAGCAGCACTCACTTCTGAGTTCCTGTGTGCACCTAGGAGGTATTTGTCCATATAAAATATATTGGCTAGGTTTATGTTAAGCCGTTAAATAACTGATGTGTAAATCCATTTATTCTTCAAAAAGAAGCATGGTCAGTAGTGTATAACAACACTTCTCTTCCAGTGTACAAGCTAAAAAATGTCTGTGTGATGTTCATGCTGTTCAAAATGGCTGTTACTTATATTCTGCTTAACGGTCTTCTGCCTGCCTTGACCCATTTCAGGTTTCGTCTTCTTTTTGTATGGAACTTGGTTTTGTTTTCCTCTTCCACTGTTCTTACACTCAACAGAAAGCTGTTCATCAAATTTGTCTTTAGTTCAAATTATGCAAAGCATTAACTGATCAGGATCTCAGTCAATGCTTTTAATTTATTTTACATTTGCCTTTGATGCTTCTGTTTTTCTGGTTCTAGCTGCCAACGGCTTGAGTGAGAAGTTGGGGTTATTTGTTGTTTTTTAGATGAGTTGGTTAAAATGCACTTTTTATGTCACTCTTTTGTGAGTGAATAAACAAGTTCCTGTTTAATTAGGCATGTCATAAGCCATCACATTCTGACAAATATTTTAGAAAAGTTGCAAACTTCAAAACTTTCTCTGTTTATTGGTTAGCCTTTTAAAGTTCTTTTGATACTTATGGGCCAGGCAGCCAGCTACCAGAAAGTGGGGACTGTAGGGAAACCTTTGCTTGCAGTACTTTGGTTCTACAGATTAAATTATCTGAAGGAAGCCTTATTTAGCACCTTCTTTACTCTGACTGGTCTTAAAAATCTATATGTATTTTCTATAGTTTTGGGACTTTTTCTGGTAGAAGATGAGACATTAAATCAATTGCCAGAGTGGATAAAATACGAAGTATAAGGCTCAGGAAATAATTGATATTAAATGTTAAAGTCTCTAATGAATGCTGTGGGTAGTTTTTTTTAAGTTGGAATACAAATTACAATTATTTTAATTGAATTTAAACTCATTGAAACAAATGTACTGCTTAGTTGAGACAGAATAAAAGGAGTATGTTTGTAATGATCTCATATTATTTATATGAGACTGTAATAGTTTGTGACACACTCTAGGTCATATTTAAGGATTGTAAGCTTGTTTTGCACAGACTTGGTTTTCAGGTCTCCCTAAGATGTGTTTATCTGCTTTGAATGTAAATAGGGCAGTTGGAGCAGCCAGAGCACTCTCTGCTGCAGCCTTAGGCTCAGGTTCTGGATTTTCTGATTGTCCACTAGTCCTTCCTCACAAGCCTTTGCGATTACACCTACTTTGAAGTTGAAAGCTGGGTGTATTTGACCTTTTAGACCTCCCAGGGATTCCATGACTGATTAACAAATGTGGGAAGGGGGAAGGGTGATTGTACCAGTAAAAATNTTTCCAATAAAAATTTTTTTTTTTTTTTTTTTTTTTTTTTTTTTTTTTTTTTTTAAATCTAACCAGTTCTTTCTCTCTGCATCTTGTAGTAATGTTCTTTTTAATTTTTTTTTCCCAATTTGGAAATTGTTTTAAAATCAGATTCTGGGTTCGGTAGCCTTTGATCAATTAAATATTAGGAGTTTCTTTTTTCTTCCTCTTTGGTTTTTTTTTCAGTTTTGTCATACTATTGGAGAAAAGAAATTTACTTTAAAAATCATAAGTAGTAGCCACTGCGTGGGCCTATAAGAAATGTAGCAGGTATCTTAACCACTCTTTGACGTGTGGAACTTACTGATGAATGAACTGTTTGCAAGACAAAGGTTGGGTCCACCATTAAGTAGTAAACAGAGCAGAATAGTGCATTCAAGTTTGCTGCAGCTATTAAATAGTTTGGATTTAAGGTAACTCCATTTTTCCTTTCTACGTCCAGTCTTAACCCCTGTGGAGTGTATCCTGTGAGAAGGCATTGTCTGAAATGCCTGTGGTAGCAATGGTAGCATGGTCTGATGTCAGTTCTTGCCAAAGAAAATTATTGGAATATTAAAGTGAAAAATGGTGGCACATCCAATGCATGGAAAATATAAGTAACTAATTATACACCTCCATGTTTTACTAATTTTTTAGGCTCTAGTGGTCCTGATTTGCAATCTGGCTTGATGACTGAAGAGCCAATTGTTATTTTGTTTGTTCTCATGTATTTTATGACTGACTCATTTTATGTTTGAGAGGGAGGTCTATAGTGGAAATAAGTCTTTTTGGCAACCAAAGTCAAACTAAAGTTTCCTGAGTGACAAATTTATTTCATACCTTGTTAAATAATCCATCTTTTAAAAAAAAAACAGTGGTCTTCATCTAAAAAAGGGAAAATGGAAGAGCAATGCAGTATTTATGTGAATTTACTTTAGAAGAGAAGTAACAGTCAAAATAACCCACTAAGTGTGTTAAAATACACTTTAGGACCACCATGGATTTAAATAGCTTAATGCTTCATTCACCTTCTGATAAGCACAATTAGATACTGCAGAGAGGAATTATCCACTTGGTGGTACATTTTTTTGTGTGTGCTTATAGCATTAGAAGTAGTGGAGTTTGGGAGACATTTTTTAAGTTTTGGAGGAGAAGTAAACTCAAAATCTTAGTGATTTGTCTCACACACAGACATGCTCAGGTGCACAGCTGCAGCTGCCTACCAGTCACAGCAACGCTAACTCCAGCTTGCTGCAACTCCTCTGTGTGCAATATACTGCTGCTGTGAAAGTTAGGTCTTAGAGCACACTGCTGTGTAACTGTGTTATTGAGAGAGTTTCCATGATGTAAGGAGGGGGTGTATTATGTCAGCCTAAGGTGCCTTTTCACTCTACTCCTCAGTCTTCTATCCTATCCTATTTTTTTTCTCAACATACGTCTCTATAGGAGCCTGCCTTAGGCCAGTCTTGAATTTAGGATTCCTCACATTCCTTTCTTCGTGCACCTCAGGTCAGGCTAGGCGCTGTATGTTCTCTCAGTTGAGTCAGGATGCAGGGTCATTATGATCTAACTTTATTAGGAAGTGCAGTTGGAGGATAGAAAAAACTTTCTGGATGCAGCTCTCTTGCCTGATGCTGTTGCTGTCTTCTTGCAGTTCGTAGCCTTGTACAAATTGTGTGGTGGCCTGTGTCATTGTGTCCACACCATCTTAATCTATTTTGTTACAGCTACATATATGTATTTTCTCATCTGACATTATTAGGAGTGGAAAATCTGATTATCAACTGTGTATGACAGCATAACTACGAGAAAGAATCCATACTGGTTGCAAAGTTGAGCGTGCACTGAAATTTAGTCATGGATCCCATCCTGCAAATGTAAATGGATATGTTTTAGGCTGATGGGAATAAATGTCAATGATGGTTTTCATATAGCTCAACAGAGCTTGAGCCCAGGTCTCTAAAATGGGTGGAATGGTGCAGAAATCCAAGGAGATTTATGTGAAAAGCACATGCAGCTTACAGGGTAACTGTCTGACTGACTATATTCTCAAACTTTTTGTCAGTTACTCTAATTCAGCACTTATCTTAACAGTCACCAGTTAAGGGAGAGCCTGAGCAGTGTGTTAGGCTTCACAGTGGTAAATAACTGAAAATGTCCTAGAGCTGTCATTGTTAATGCCAGTTCAGAAAACAGGAATGTGAATAAATAGCAACTACAGAAGAAAAAAAGGTAGATTGTTTTAATCCAAGGTCTCTGGCCATGGATCTAACATGATCACATTATGAAGAAAATTCCTCTAACAGTTGGAGTTTGCATTGAGATGTGATATTAAATTTTGGTTGGTTTTGTTTTTAAAGAGGGCAGGGGAATCTCTGACTGTTTCCTAAGATTCTGTAATAATTTTTCTCAAATCAAAGGAATGCAGTTTCTTGTCAAGGACAGAGCATCTATCAAGAGGGGAAGAAAGAGGCACTGATGAAAAGCATTTAAGGCTGGCAAGATCATTCTTGCTCCTGCTTTTACTTCAAGTTTTATTGCACATTAAGGTATCTTGTGAGTATTTTCAGGCACAAGTGGATTATGTCTCAGCTTTGTGTTTTTAAATGGTTTCATGCAGTGGTGAGCATGTCACCATTTTTATCATGTCAGGTACAATAACTGAGAGTTTGCAGCATGTCTGCCCTGCTGCATGTAGGGGAATATCTTGATTTTCAGCCCTGCTGACTCAGTTTATTCACTCAATTATGTTATTCCATTGACAGAGGTTTCCTTAATAATAAGCTGGTTTGGCAAGCAGAGCTCACTTCTGTTTTTTAAAGACCTCCTATGAAGTTGTGTGCAGACATTTGGAGGATGTTTATGGTTGACAGTTGGCTGGAAGTTGCTGTTTGCACTTCCCAAGGTGTGAATTCTGGAGCAGGGAGCTCTGTGGGGGAGCCTGGACGGTGGAGGGAGTGGAAGAGTACAGCTTGCAAAACAAAATGAAGCAAAACTAAATAGGAAGTAGAGGGAGCATAGAGAAGGTAGACACCAGTGTCTTGAGTAGGAAATAGGAGAAGCAGAATATGATGGCTACAGAGGTCTGAATCTGAAGTGTAAGAATCAGTTTTCTAGAGAGGTTGTGTAGAGAACACTGGCTCTCATGTTTTGAAAACTTGTAGAAAAGAGTTCCTAAAATCTGGAATTTTGTCACTTCCTCCTTTATAAACAGTCACAATTGAACATCAAAAACATGGAAGCCTTTTTGTATGATCCTTTGCTAGTAATTGTCATCAAAAATGGTGGGGAGAGGGACTGGAGCGCTGAAACCATTATCTTACAAAATTTTTAATAATGCTTTTGTAGTCTTTTTTCTGTGTACATGCATACACTGATTTCAGAAATATGTTCGAAAAATATGGAATGACATCTTTCGGGAAACATGTTTCTTCATGAAGGACCTTGATATTTTGAGTAGAGTATTTTACTTGAACCCCAGATTTTAATTATGCTGACTGAAGTATAATTAAATTATAAACTGATACTTTTAATTATATAGGCTGAAGTTCCTAATATAATAAATAAGCTGCACTAAGTTTTGCCAGCTTCAAAGACAAAGGGGACAAACCCTGCATCTACTCAGATAAAGCTATCCTTTCCACAGATGGAAAGTTCCTTTATAGCTTCTGTCTTTATCAGATGTGACTGTTAAGTTCAGGTTCAGCAGAACTAAAGATACTTGGCTATTTTCTCAAAAAAAAAAAGTGTATATCTTCATTTAATAGCCATGATGAAATGCCTGTAAGAGATTAAAGGCTAATGGGAAAAGAGATAGGAGCTGTGATTGTACCGGCCTCATCTTCTGGAGTGCTTTAATCTTTCTGAAACTTGACTTCCAAAGTGAGGATGGTTAAGCAGCTTTAATTCCTAATATTAAAAAAAAAAAAAAAAATTCTTCATGCCTTTATTTCTTCTTATTAAGAGCAGCAAATGAATATGTATTAGCAATTCTCAGGCCTATTTGAAAATTAATGGGGTGAGAAGAATAAATACTTTGAAAGTAAAGAATGTAGGGTGTTGTCAGAGAAACTTCTGGGTGACAAGAAGACCTTCAGACTTAACTTTCTGCTATTGCCATCCTGCTGATTAAGCATTCTTCCTTGGCACACAGTTCTTATAGCTGAATAGTCTAAAGCAAGATTCATGCTTGTAGTTAGAATATGCTAAAATAAGTTTCTCTTCACAGAAAAAAACAGATAAAGTGACTTAAGTAGTAAGCTCAGAATCTTAGCACATGTAGACTTGTATGTACATGGATGTGTAAAAATGTGAGTGTCTTCCTGATAATTTTTATGTTTCCTAAGTAATGACAGCAAGTATATGAGTATGCTCTGTATATGAGCAGTACTCAATTTCAGTATTGCCGTCAGTGTACAGTGTCTTACACAGTCTCTAAAACACAAGTTTGTAACTGGGCTTTTAACTACCTTCTGGTACTGTGCTTTAAGTAGAGCTTTTGCCTTTTTTAAGAAAGAGTGGGGTGTTTTTTTGAAGGTATGTAATGTAGCTGAAATCAAAATCTCATTTACATATTACAGCCTGTTCAAAATTTTTGGATATTTGTAAATGATTCCTATGAAACGGTCAGTGTTATAAACTTTTTCTGAGTGCAGCTAACCTAACTTAAAGGATTTGGTTTAAAATGGACCCTCTTCCTTCCTTCCTTCACCTACTTTTCCTTCTGGTTCTTCACAGCTGGAAAGCAATGCTCAGAATGACATAGTAAAGCCTAAACAGGGAATTGAAGCAAATAGTCCTGAAAAATGTGAAGACTCCTGTCTAAAATGCCAGCCTCTATCTTGTACGTCTCCCCTTATTTGCCCATGTTGAGGCAAAGGGAGTAGGCACTGAGGTGATAGACAACAGCTGGAACACTGTTGTGTAGAGGAGTAGGAAGTGTGTTAAAGGTTCAGAAGAATCTGCAAGATTTGTGTGTTCAGTGGCTGTGACGGCCTGAAGAGCTGATTAAACTCAAGTCCAGTTTCTGTAGTAGTTTCTTGCAGTTTCCAAGTGTCTATATGAGGATGGTGGTTATGAAGAGGAGGTGAGAGGACAGGGTAGAAGAATTGACAGCTTGGTGTTAGCCATGTTTAGCTTTTGCTGACTGACAGTTCATTAGAAAATTCCTGTGAGAAAATAGCTGAGATGAAATATAGTTGTTACCAAATACAGCAGATATAGTAATTTTTCAAATGTAATTAACAAAGATTATAAGCACGTGCATATATTTCACTTTGCAATTTGAAGGAAATAAATTAGTCTGATAAAATAGTTGTTAGAGAAAGAATTAATTCCGCAATTCTATTTCCAGCAAGTCTGCTGAGAAGCTTCAGTTTTTTTCAAAGCCTATATGGAGATCTTCAATTACTGAATCTACTATTAAGGCAGATCTGAACATAGTAGGTCAAGGCAAAGATGGTTGTAAAATTCACAGCTGAATGTGTTTCTCCTCATTTTCAACCCACTTAAAGGGAAAGAATGCTTGTCCTGGTTATTAAAACCTATTAGCAGGACAGATAGCGTGTACCTGTAAAACATTTTGTATGGCTTTATAGTTTTAGATAAAGAGCAAATGTTTTTATATCAGAATATGTGAATTTTGGTTGGTTTGTTTTCTGCTGTAGACTTCATGGTTTCTTCTTCAAGTTTCATTCTTTCCTGAGGCATTCATCCCATCAACTGAACAGACAAGAGTTGTATAAATAAAAGTAGGAAGTGGTTTTGTAATTAGAGTCCAACATAATGTAAATGTTTCTCCAGAAGACTTAATTCGGGTCATGTCAGCCAAGTTCACTGACTTTGCTACCTGAGTGTTTATTGTTACCTGTAATCATGTGAACCTGCTTCAAGGACTGAACTCTTTGCAGCAGACTTGCTTCCCTTCCCTCCTTGGTGTGGCTCCTCAAACATGCTCCTGAGGCAGAAGCTGTTGTCTGACAGTGTAGCAATGTCTGCCAGTTTGTCATCAGGCAAATAAAGCTGTGTCAGCCAAGTGTGTATTTATGTAATCACTATTTTTTCTACATTACTGCCTTTCTTGGATCTTGCAAATGTGTCTGCTGTGAGTTCCCTAGACATGAGACTGCTGAATTAATTTGGCAGGTCTGAAGTTTGTGAGCAGAGTTTGACTTTTTTCTTCCTCCTCCCCTTTAATGCAATTCATTTCCTTGGATGACTCGTGGGAGAATTCAGCTCTTCAGCTGGGAGTTGGCTGTGCCCTGTCTCTCTGGTTTTTTTTATGGAAACAGGTCTCCCTTGAGTATTTTGAAACAAATAATACATTATCTATAAATTATGCATTTCTCTGATTATAAAGTGTCTTGACTCTATTTTTCTGAACTTGGACGGAAATGATGTGTTGAGACTAGCAATTTGTAACTTCTTTTGTTTTGAATATTATTATATACAATGGAAAAGGCAGTTTGGTGAGGTAATATTCCCTGAAGTGGAATTACTGATTTTCTTCGTAATTTTGAGGGGTTTTGGATAACTTGCTTTACAGCAGAGGTACTTCTAAGTGCTGGACTGTCTTAAGAAGTCTTTTCTGGGGCATAACTCAAAAAAATATTTGTATGTCTCTCTGTTTTGTCTAGCATATTCCCTAAACTTGGAATAGTACTCAGATTGAATGGGGAACTAGTATGTTTAAAAATCAAAACAAAAACTAGGACTAACAAGAGTCAGTTGGACTAATACCAATTAGTAATGCCTCCGTTTTCTTGAGAGTGCTACTCCTGTTCTCTTGAATCATTGGGGCTATAAGCAAATAAATTGGTGTGATTACTGCAATCTAAAACAAGATAGCAGAAGTGGAATATTTTTTAGAAGCAGAAAAATTGTTACTCTGATACTCTTTAAGAATTTGGAGCATAGAAATTCTAGTACTTGTGAATATTTCTGAGATAATTCACAATGAACGTTCTCTTATGAAAAGTAATTTCAGGTATTATCATGCTAGTTGTTTGAGTACTACCAGGGATGTGGTGTGTGTTGGGTCATAATCTGTTGCATTTACCAAAATACATTTTTTTATTTAATATATATTCATATGTCTATAAATTTTCCCATCCCACAAAATTCAGGACAAATTTTTGGGATTAGAAAACAGAAATATTATATTTCTATATATAATATAAATCTTACATTTCTGATGTCCTGATTTGTGCCTAGTCTTTGGGCCGGGGTAATAACTGGTGTTTAGATAGCTCTGTATCTTTCAGAGACATCCCTGCAGTTTCTGTGGCAATGTTGCTAGCCATTTTTTCTGCTCCAAAATGCCAGTTGCTAGCCATTTTTTCTGCTCCAATCATGAGACCTTTCTGTTTCTCTTTCCAGAGAGTGTTTTCTAGCCAATTTACTTAATTTTTGATGCTAAGAAATGTTCTGTGGATGTTGTGAGCCCATCAACCGCAGTGAATAATTCATTAACAAATCACAAACTGAAATTGTTTGTACAGATTGCCAAACAATTTTTCTATTTTGACAGCTTTTAACAGAAGATAGAGCTGTAGTGGTCAGGCATTTGGCACTGTTCTGGAGCTTTTCTACATGGATGGTTTAACTCTGACTAGTTCAGAGTTATAAGAAAAAGACGTGTTTCTGTCTCACTAGATAGTTACACTTCGAGTTTGTCAAATAAACATAAGTTTAAAAAAAACTTCATGTCTCTAATTCTTTCACCTCTAATATTAATTTTTTTCTTTTAAAGTCTAGGGACTCCATCAAGTTGGATGACCTGAAGGCAGAGGTGTCACCACGAATTTCAGCAGAAGATCTGATTGACTTGTGTGAGTTGACAGGACCTAGTCATTCCAAAACACCTGTAAAGAAAACCAAGCCTAGCAAGCCAAAGCTGCTGGTGGTGGACATCCGTAACAGCGAAGAGTATCCTTCAAATCTGAGTGCTGGCCTTGCTAAATCCTCCTTGTTAAATCCTCATTGGCCTCGTTGGCCTTGCTAAATCCTCATTTTCTCCAGACTGATATGTTGGAATGGTACATAATGGAAAGAGAGGGGTCTGGTAGAGGTGGAAGAAGGGAAGTCCAGGGGGCATTGGCATGGAGAGGCCTGGTTTGCAGAGAAGAGGACAATTGTAATTTTTTTTGCCTTCCCGTTTTCAGTTGTGGGTTTAGTGAAATCACTTTGTACCAGTAGCACAAGTGCTTTAATGCTACATTTTTCTTTACAACAGGTGTTATCAGCAGACCTTCCCCATTTAATATGATCAATATTATGGAAAGGTGTGAGACTCTCCAATTCAGTGGAAGGGAGACAGAGAAGAGTTGATAGCTCATGTGCTTTGCCAGTCCCTCAGTGGAAAATTGATTCCTATTGAGTGTCTTCTAGCTATGTCAGGTAATGCAACCATATAGCCATCCTAACTTAAGTTACTAAGTCCCCTAGTAGCTGATAATCAGAAAAGACTTAAAGGTGTTTAGGAGCTATATTTTTACCAGGGTCACGACCCTGTCCTCAACTTACTTATGTGTACCTTTTCAAGTACACAGTTCTTTGCATGTGGAGTATTTTTTTAATTGTTTGGGCTTGGTTTTTTTCCAAAGTAGTGTCGTTACAGGACTGGGATTGTTTGCATTTTGGAAGGGGTAGTCCTCCAGGAGCACACATCTTGGTCAACACCCATTTAAAAGCGGAAATAACGACAAGACATTATTGGAGGTAACTCTAAACTTTGCACCGAGTATTCGAGGATATACTTGTTATTGGTTTGTATCACTTTCGTTAAGCGTTGCTCATATCATAATAGCAAAGCTGATGTAGATTGTTTGGGGTTTTTTTGTAGTCTACTCTTAGCTTGCTGTGTCACAAGTAGTAATTCCTAGTGGGCTAACAATACTCAATAGAAAAATAACAGAAGATTGACAGTTTAGCCTGGAGAAAAGGAGACTCAGATAGGGACCTTATCACTATCTACTCTACTGTGGTTGTGACTGGGTTAATGGTTGGACTTAGTGATCTTACAGTCTTTTCTGACCTTAAAAAAATCCATGATTCTATGAGTTTTAGTCCATCATTTACTTTGAAAAAGGAAAATCATTTTTTTTCCCAATATCTGGCTTGTTCTTAAAGGTCTCCAGTAATGGCGATTCAATAGGCTGCTGTTTTTTACCATGAGAAGAGATCTTCTGTTGTTTAACAGATGCACCATGAGGACATTTCACATATTGTATGTGTATTAGAAGAGTGCAGTTTCTAGACAATAAAGTGAATGATGGATCTACGCCAGTATTTGGTCTAAAATATGTAGTAAAAATTTAAATAATGTTTAAACCTTGGGGGTTTTTTTTCACCTAGTTTGCTAAAATGCCACTTTAAAAGTGATTGTATATGCAGAGAAGCACCTCCACTAACATTTTTTTCTATTAATTTTTTACTGATGTTTATGACAAAGTATGGTGATGTAGAAAAGTAAATATTCTTTCTACTATGTAAAGGTAAATTTATTCTTTACATAATAAATGGAATTTTGTAATATTCTAAATTAAAACTGTTATTTTCAAGAAATTATTCTTTTATTGTATGCCAAACATGAACGCTTTATGTGATCTGCAGTGTAGATAAAACAGAATGGTCAAAGGAATACAAAAAAGGTGGTTTTTCTTTAACTTGCATATATTATTTTCATGCATCAGTTAAGGATTCTAATTAAGTAAATATTCATGTGTCTGAGTAGTTTGACTCCTTATTTTCTGGTCTCCAGTGGCTTTTTTTTTACTCTTGGATCTAGACTGTTGAAAATGAGGTCCTTATTATTCAGATAACAGTAAAAATACAGGTTATTTTTTGAGAGATAATTTCTTCATTGAGAGAATAATTTTAGGCTCCAAATTAAAAGAGATGTCTCTGGAAGTAAAAGCTAGCAAAGGTTATTGTTACTGCATAGAAAGCTTTGATACTACCAAGTTAAATTATGTTTCTATTTCTATGTGCATCATTGTCTTACTAAAGTTATTTCCTAGAAATCACCAAGGAGAAAGCAGGAAGAAAGCAAGTAATACAAAATGCCTAGACTACAATCATTGCCCTGAAAGAGTGTTATCTGTGTAGGGTAATGGATTTATTTATAAATTCATTAATCATCCTGTAATCAGGATGAAAGGCAAGGTGTTTGCTTTGATGTTTCTATAGCTTTTCTACTACCTTGATAATAGGTTCATGAGTACTGTTATATTGATCCTATTCTACTCTAGCAGACTAGATTCAAAATTTCAATTATTTCAAAATCATTTGACTTCCATGAATTTAAGTGGGTTTATGAGGCTGTTTCTAATAGTGTGAATTTGTTAATCAGACTTTTTATTTCTGTTTCTTGAATGAGGAGCCATCCTGGAGAGAGGAAATCTCCATTAGCTTGAATAGTGCACTTTAGTCACTTCAGATGATGTTTTGGTATGTTTGAAGTTTACGGTAGACTAAAATGTCCTACCCTTTAAGTAATGGGCAGACTGAAATCCTAGCATCCATCTGGTATTAAGAGGTAGGAAGTGTTATTAAAAAGGCAGCCTAGTAGATAGTAAAATTGCCCTGGAGTGTATTGGTTTGTATGTCAGTTGCAGAAGAAAATATCTGGTATGTAGAAAGCTGCTAAACTGTCAGCAGGTGTGAATATATGTGGGAAACCAAAAGAACACCATGTTCAGTGTCCTGTGCATCCTTGCAATAAGGAGACAGGCTTTGTGTTTGTCACAAAATTTCAACAAACTGGGATAGGATCAGACTGTCTGTATGTTTCTGTGGTGTGTGTTTTAAAATGTGACAGACCACTGTAAGGTGTTTGAAAAATATTATCATTTTGTATATTTTGGTTTTAGTCTTTTTCACCATATATGCCTGCCATGCTAAACTTCACTATCACTTTATTTTCTAAGTGCTTTGAGAAAAGCATGAGAGGACTTCCAACAAGAATCAAACATGCTTCATATTTCATAATAGGACCCACATGAAAGCTGAGGGGTTGTTTTGTAGTGAATCTCACGTTGCAAGGCCAAGAGCTACCAGCCTTTTTTCCCAGTAGACAGCTTTGTAACAGAAGGCTTTCTACTGAAAAGCTGTTATACACAAAACACTGTTTCAGTTGGCCAACAATTCTTCTAAGGCTTATTTCATTAAGCATGTTAGCAGATATATTGGCAGCCTTCCATTCATGTCTTGAAAGCTATAGTTGCCTACTTATGGCGTCTCAGTCTGTAGCACAAAATCTTGGCCATTTTGTTAATTGTCTTAGCAATTAGAACTTTTTTTAAAGACTAGGTCATGTTTCTCTGAGCAGCAAAGTGTACTCAGTAGTTTAAGTAACTAAATTTGTCCAAAGTTATTTTCTGTCTAAATTATGATCATTTCAGAACCTGATCAATAGCAGTGGGAATCATGTGGTTATAACTGGGGTTGAGGAAAGGGGATTGGCACAGATGAGTGAAGGAGGGATATAATTTTCCCATTCAAAATAGAAATAAACTGACAACATGAATGAATGATACATGATCATCTTTTGTTCTTTCAAATGTTTTTATATGGCCATGTTTTTCCCACACCATAACAATCATAAAACTAAAATTGTTACATAAATAATGAGAAACGAATGCTAATATTAAGCTAAGTCAGTTAAATCTTACCTCCATTTAAGGCAGCTCTTTTATTTAATAGGATTCTGGGATTTAATTATAAATTTAACTAGCTTTCTGCAAGTACAGGAATAGAGTGACTGATCTCAATATTTGACATTATTGTGTATATTTTTGCAGAAATTTGCTGTTTCCCGTCTCTTCAAAGCTGTTTTTGCTTATAGCTAGGGAAGTGGAATGTTCCAGGCGTGTGTGTAAAGTCTGTGAAAGTAATTCAGAGATTTTCAAGGTCATGGTGGATTTTCGAATTCATAAAAAGCTAGGTAGTAGTAGTCCAACTTAATTTTTATTTAAGAGACTTTCACATTCAATATTTGTTTATAAAATCTCATTGAATGATCATACTCTGAAACTGAAGGACAGCTAACTATGATGTCTCAGAGTCGTTTGCTTTTCAATACCCATTACACACTTGCTGTTAGTGGAACTCAGATAATATACATGGTGCTCATTGTCTGGGAATCTGAGGTCATATACATTAGAATTTCAATTTGGATCAAAATTGTAGAGGACTTGTGGGAGTTGACAGGAAGTTTGAGGACATTTCTCAATAATCCCTGTTTCATTTTGGTTCTCATTTTAAGCACTTCATTCCTCTTGCATAAAATGCCTCTACAAGAGGTGCTTCAGCTGATTGTTGATATTTGGCTTCTGTTAGCAGACTAGAGTTGAAGTGAAATCCACAAAATTAGGTATACTGGGGATATTGGCTCTTTACCGCTAAGTATTTGATTTAGCAGATTGTTTTTTGTAGTGCTGTGCTGTGTTGTGTCTTTTTTGAACCAAGCAGTTCTTTATTCTGTGCTTTCTTTCCTATGTAGTTTTCCTATGAAGGTTTTCCTGCATGTGAGTAAACAGTAAATGAGGTTTGTCAAAATATTCTATTGATGCCAGAATGATAAGCAACTGATGCTTTTCCCTGGTCTTAAAATTAAAACCAAAACATGCTTTATGGGGCAAAGGGGTTTTTACCTCGGTATTTATTTCGGGATCTTGGGATACAGCACTTCGTCCAGGTGGAATGCCCCAAAAATGCATGCACCCGTCACACTGAAATGCACACAATTATAGGCCTTGCAAAATTAACATCTTTATCAAAGATCCCTCAATGAGAGGCTCAAGTGAACCCTCTGTTCTGAGGAACCTTCCCCCTGGATGGGCCTATCTTAATTTACAAAAAATATGTTTTGGAGAGGACCTTGGTGTCTTGGGCTTCCAGACTGTTTGCTCTCCTGGGTTAGCGGTGCCTGGGTCTCAGCTGAGTTATCAGACTTGGAAAGTTACAGGTGTGTAGGGTAAAAGCACTAAGAATACATAAAACTATAAAAGAGTATGTAAGAGAGGTATAAAAGAAAAAGCAAAACATCATTCTGGCATCACAAAAGACCAGTGGTGTTGTATCATGACAGCCCAGGTAAAGAGTAGGTTCATCCTACAGTTATTCATGTACCACAGGTTTCTCTGCCTTTCAGACCTCCTTAACTGATCTTCCTAAGCTTTAACCGTGGCCACATTTCTGGCAGCATCAATGTCCCTTTTGCATCAGCATTTACTGCAGAAGGGGACCTCATCCAGTGCCCAGCAACTGCCACACTCCAGAGCTTTAAAGGAAGAGTTGTGGTGATTGTAGGAAATGCAGTGAAGAACACAGCTGCTGTAAGTATATTGCTATAATGTGTATTTTTATCCTTAGAGATACAGCAATAGCATGCATACTGGCAGTAGTAAAATAAATGCTAGCGTCTGGAAAGTTTAGGTCAAATTTTGTGTATGATGACAGGATCTGGGGTGATGTTTTTGTTGCTGATTCCTGCTTCCAGACAAAGACATTCACCTTCAAATGGTCCACATATGAGCAGGTTGATGTTTTGAAATGAAATTGCTTGACATTATCTTCTTCAGCTTTAAAATCTTTATTTTTGTCGTGTCAGAGAAGTGACGTTGGCACTTCTTATGTGCATCAGTAAGAGCTTTCAAAATTGGCTTGCATTTTTGTGGTGTAAGGAAGGATACATAAGGTAAGTTGGATGGGGATAGATACATTATGAAGTACAAAGGAAATAAGATATAATTCATATTCCTACTAGTAAGAAACAATGTATTGCCCAATTTTTTAGAATCACTTGTTCCTGCAGTTGTGCTTGGAGAAGAGGAGAATGATCCTTACTGATAACTTTTGTATGATACATTTATTGTCAGTGCCTTTAGCTAGGCACGGGGAATATTCAAAATTGCCTATTCTTTTCTATAATTAAATATTTGATGGTGTTGAGAACCTCCAGAGTAACAAGTATAAGTACCTAAATATTTCTTTCACTATACTCTCTCAGTTGAAGGAAAGTTATCTTTTTCTTTTTCAGGCACACTTTTGATTATGGTTTACCTTTAGTTCACCCATTTCTTAAGCCTGTTTACACAAAGGACATGAACTGTAACCCTGATATGACAAGGAGGTCTGTGAATCATTAAAAGGTCTTCATGTCAGGAACAGCAGCAGCATCAACATGACACATGATGTTGATTTTAATACCTCTAGGGAGTTGTAAGTAGAGGGAGAAATCCCTTTCATTAACCTGCATTTCATAATTTAAAAAACTAACTTGTGATATGTACCAGGTTTCTTAAATAGTAACAGAGATAGCATGAAAGCGACTGTAAACCATCTCTCACATAGTTTCAGTAATGAATATCTAGGTTTGTGTGTGAATCCAGGTAAGTTCATGATGGATATTTCATCATGAAGTCAGACCACTTGAATAATCACAATTCCCCACTAAATGCTGAATGCATAAATCCCGTCTCAAAAGAACAAATGCAAAATGCATAAAATGCTAAGAGCAAAATGGAGATGATTTAAATGATGCTTTCCATGTTTGATGTGAATTATGCAGCTGCTTTCAACAATTACATTTGAAATTACCAAACATGCCAATTTATCTCAGAAAGAGCCTAACGATTCACTAAACTTCTGAAGATTAAGAGCAGGAAAAAGTAAGTTCTTTGGTGTTCACTAGTGAGTGTCTTTTTGGGACATATTCCACACACTATGGAGTCATTTTCTGGCAGTTGTTTTTCACAACCAGTCAGAAATGTTTTGTCTGAAACAAATGAACTCAGAGTGAAGAAACAACTTGAAACAAATTTCCAGGGATGGAAAGTACAGTGTGGATTGTCAATTCCACCAAAGCCAAGAAGATACCATTTTTTCCTGTATTTGACAGACAATTCTGATGCAAAATTACATTATTTTTTTAAATGTTTCAGAATTTTTGAAATGAACATGAAATGTTTCCTTTGCTGTGCAGGTAAAGAAATCTTGCAGTGTGCTTAGTAAGTGCAAGTACTGCAGTCACGTGAGAGGTGCTGTCTTATCCTCTAAACCCCAATTTTATGCAGCCAAGACAATGTTGACCCAGAATTGTCAATATTATAGCTTTCCATAAAGGAGAAATTCTGCTTTGCCTCTTGATTTGCTTTTAGAGTTCTTGAAATCCTAACTAAAGAGGTTTGAGCTTTAAATAGCAACAAAATACTGGATTGACCAGTTTAACCAGAAATTAATTAAATACTAAAGCCTAAATACTGGTAGGGACTCACCACTTCTATCACACCCTTAAAATACATATAAAACTAGCTTCAATTTGACTGTGTTAATAAAAATTTTTCTTTTGTGGGTAATTTTTTAAGGTCAGTTTTAGTTTTACTCTGCGTGGCTGCGTGGGACTGTCTGCCACTCTTCGTGCCCAAGCTATGTAGCTCAAGGCTTGACAAGAGCAATAGTTATTACTTTTTAGATTTTACTAGGTAATCCAGTCATAGGAAAAAATTTTAAAAGTGAATGCATGGGAACAAAACCAGTTTTTGTCCACGTTATAAGATGCTCAACTTCAAATGTATTTTTTCCAAACAGAGGTATGTATTTCCAGATTAAATGGGATGAGCCGAAAAATTGTACCCTCTGCCATACAGGAGAATTCTTCAGAAGTGTTCACTGATACTTACTCCACTAAAAATTTGGAGATTGGAAGTGTTATATGTTTAGTTTAAATTTATATAGGACTAAGAGGCAGGGCAAAACACTAATTGTATATGGGGCTGTTTGTAGTTAGAAGGTTGAATCTTTCAATTATGCTTCCTATGAGCAGCTTACTTAGCATCACTTAAAATAATTTTAAAAGCAAAGTGAAGTATACTGAACAGACCTGTAGAAAAAGTCTTTTTGTACTTAATTTCTGTTTCTATTTTTTGCATTTGATTTGGTGCTAGATGATAAAAAATTTGAATTGGAAAAAAAATGCTGTCTAGAATTTGACATGTGAGAGGGAAAACTGAAAACTTCGCCACAGCACTGTTCCTGCAAGAGGATAGGGAAGCCAACAATGTCTCATAGAGCCTCTGGATATGACTTTTAAATTAAGTCAACTAGAGCTCTGGCTCTAGTTGAACACTTCCTTAGGACAGAATTAAAACAGGGTAGTCCTGCATAATAAGCTATTGATGCTACTAACCATAGAAGTTAATATATTGACTGATGTACAAGAGCCTTACTGAATGCATCATTAGCAGCATAAAAATATTGTAAAAGGGGTATCATATGGTGGTTGGCTCACACTTCTCTGAAGAATATTCCTTCCTTTAGGCTGCTTCTCATAATGCCAGCCTTTCTTCTAGGTTTTTCTGGGCACTTGTTAACAGAGCAGATGTTTGTTTGTCTCTGAAAGCAGCAGGAAACCTCCATATAACAGGCATTATGCTGGAGTTCATCAACCAGGTTCTATTTTTGTATGTAACTTTTGGATATGTTAAGTGGCAGTATCTCCTAAGTGAATTGAATTCCCCTTTCCCACCTTCGTAGACAGGTAAGCGCATTGTAAATTCCATTATGGGCAAGGGATCATTGCAGTTGGGAATATAGTAGTTAAATAGACAATGGGTGTTCAATTGTAGCTTCTTTTTCGGTCTAGGACAAATAACATGTCTCCTGATTTTTGTCACTTTCAAAGTCAGAGATCCAACAAGTAAAAAGGTAAATTATAGTAATGCATATGTAGGACAGGGATTATTTTGTGTGTTTTTATGGAAAGGTGACAATACTTCATCTTCCCTCCTTCAGTCAGCTTTGAGGTGCTAAGCCATTATGTGTTTCCATTTCAAGCTTTTGTCTGTATTACCACAATGTTGACTGAATTTAGAACAAGAGAAATACCTTACCTGTCACTAAATCATTCTCTAGCAACTTAATTTTCTACTTCTGTCACATGGTTGTTTAATAAATATGTGTTTCCCTATTCTCCCGGTGGTTTAATATATGTGCTTTATTGTCAGCTAAATGCTATAACAGAATAAAATACACAGAACACTTTAATTTGTCTAATAATTAGCAACTTATCTATATTTTGCTTGGAAAAAGATAAGCTGTAAGTCAAAACTTTAAAAAATCTGTCATTATAGCTGGGAAATAAATTCTAAATTGTAAATTCTAATTGTTATATTGATTACTTTTTGTCTAGATAAGTTATGCTGCTATAAATATATTGTCTAGACGACTTCTACAAGTTACTGAAGCAAAGCAGTCATTCTTACTGCATCGCAAGAGCTAATAGATAAAATACATGAATCATCTCCAAAACAAAGACAAGAAGTTCTGATTTTCCATGAGATCTTTCTGACCATTTTCAAGGCAAGAGGGAGAGGGTCAAATTCAAAATTCTTTTTGTATAACATATTCTTAGCTTGGAAAAAAGAAATATTTTTTTCTATATGAAAATAGCATATAGCATTTTCTCTTTCCCAGCACACTATCAAAAATGCATTTCTTCTTGTATGAAGACTGAGACACATAGGTTACACTGTCTTTAGGTGTAAGTAAACACATAGGTTACTACTGAATTTGTATGATTTTATTGTCATCTTCCTCAGGCCTTTTAAAAACCCCTTGCCAGAGAAGCAAGTCCTTGCATGATTTCTTGTGTTATAAACTTGTCTTAAAACTGCAAATGTATACCTATGAAACTTCATAGGGTGATCTGAAGATTAGGTGTTGCATAGAATACTAAAGGACAGGTGCATTTGGGCTTCTAAAGACAAATCTATTTGGCTGGATGGACCTAATAAAACTTATGGAGTGTGAGTAAATAGAAATTAGACAATAAACTTCTGGAGATGTTTCCGCTATACCTCTTTTAGACTCTGTTTCTTTGTAAGTAGTTTCTGCAGAAAAGTGACTGAACAATTGGAATGAAAAGCCTTCTCTTTGCAGGGATGGAGGGGCCCCTTATGATTCCCAGAATGGCTCTTTCATGTTTGTTTTGTTAAGGCCCCATCCTCCCATCTGCATTCAGACTCAAAGGCTACTGGAATCATCAGAGCCTCCTTGTTGCCTTTAAAGAGGAAGAGATAAAGCTTGTATTTTGAAAAGTTTGAAAGGTTTTAGTTAATCAGCTACAGTCCTTCTGATTGTAACTCTGCACAATACACGGTTAAGTCTTTGTTATTTTATTCCATACATTTAGCCCTTTTTATTATTTTAACATGCGTAATGTATGCATGTTTTCCTTCATGGAGAGAAGGCAGCCCAGCTGCTGTTGCCCAGTACGTGCTCTTCACACAGCCCAACAGACACAGTTGGGCTGCTAGCCAGGAGTTGTGTTGTGCTGTTGTAATTCTGCCCCTGACCCTGCTTTGTGTGCATTGAATGCCTCAGGTACAGCATTGATGACCTAAATCTCCCACTGTTCCAGCCAGATATGAAAGAGGAAGGGACAGAATGCAAGATGGATCTTTGGAGCAGAATCTGAGTGTTCATTTTCGTCCTCTGAAGTAAGGGCCGTGGAAAACAGGCTAATTCTAAAACTCCAAACTAGGTTCTCTTTTTTAATTTTTACTGAGCCCAATGGTAGCAGTCATTGGAAATTTTAGTTGTTCATTTGATGTAGGTGTTGTTTGGCTGTCTGTGTGCCTTACTACACAGAGGTTTGGATGCTTCTGGAATGAGGAATCGTGGAGTCCTTGGCTTTACCTATGAAAATATGTCTGAGAGATGCTGGCAAGCACAATGTCAACTCTTTTCAATCATCTGGGAAATCTCTGACAGGAAAGATGGGAGAATGGTTAACCAGAGTCTTGGAGTGGTGCTGTCAGGCTCCAGAGTTTCTCCAGACATTTGTATTGGCTGTGGTTATGGTGACTTGTGGACTGTGCCTCTGAAAGAGTACTGTTGTCCTTGATGGAGCTTGGATTAGGTCGTATCCATGTTGCTCAGAGCTATTGCATTATGACATAGAATTTTCACTTTCTGGGGCTGTTTCTCAGCTCTGAGAAAGTGCTTAGTGTTTCCTGGTATTCCAGTTCAGAAAATCAGAAATAGTGGTAACTGAAATAGAGATGGTAATGATCTATAAGTATGTATTCTAAGTTCAGGACCTTGTGTAAGGATATACAAGCTAGAACGGTGTTGGTGAATTTGGCAGTTAGAATATCTGTGTTGCTTGTCTGGAGCAATGTTGTTTTGCTTTTCTCTAAACTGTATCTGAACCAGCCGTTGAAGAAGACTGACTGCTGCAGGAGGTTTTGAGTAGTTTGAGTAGAAACTGGACAAAACTTGAACTTTTTAAAAAGTGTTAGGAAAAAATACTGCAAATCACAAAGAAATGTTTTGCACTATCATGTACGACTTTGACCATTTCTCAAGATCTAGGGGAATCCTTAAACTTGGGGGGAGGAGGTAGAATCTTTCACAAAGACTCACACTTTCTCTTTTCAAAATCATATATTTCTGTTCACTAACAGCTTTTTATTTTCTGTTGAGTAAAAAATAGAATCTTTCTCTTTCTGCATTTTCATTTTACATTCCATTCAACTATAATGTGTGCACTGCATTTATTTTGGTCAGTATAAATTAGCTGTGTTACAACAGCTAAAACTTGACAACTGACTTTAATTTTCAAGTGCTCACTTTCAGCTGGGTATTTTTTTAATGCATATAATTTCTAGGTGGAAAATTTGAAATACAGATGTTTAAATTTTATTACTTGAAGAAATTTGACTGTTTACTCTTGCTTTCCTGCTCAGTAAAACTTATTACGAAACCAGATAGTAAATACCTGTTTGTGTAGGCTTATTTTCAAATCTTTGCATGTATGTCCTTTAAGTTACTGCTGTGTTTTTGTACTGATGGAATGGAAGGTGTTCCCTTTTGGCCAGATCTACATGTAGAGAATTTTCCCTTGATCTCATTAGAGCAGTTGGTTCTAAGTTTCACCCCTCCCACCCCCTAGTATGCGTTTGCACCAAGTTGTGCTTTCTATAGTTTGTTTTTTTTTTTTATTTCTATTCAGTTTATGGTAATACTACAACCAACAGCTAGTCACTGTTTTGTTGATATGGGAGGTTTTAGGGTATCATTTATCTTGAACTCTTTAATATAAGAAGTGGCTGACTAAAAATAATCTTGTGTACTGGATCTGTGTTCTGGCTTATGGAGAGTGTTGTTAAAAAAGTTGGAACTGATGACTTTGACTGTTGAGCTTTCAGAGAGATGTCGGTGAGCTCTTGGACTGAAATGACACAGTGAAATAGACTGTAGTTCCTGAGAGGTTTGTGTAGCATGAGTTTACAAGTGGAAAACTAAAAATAATCTTGTGGCAGTGAATGAATACTACAAAATTTGGTTGATATTTCTCCTCCAACTTCTATTTTTCATCTGACTCATTCAGAGTATGCTGTTAATATTTATACCATGGTAACACTTGTCACAGCAATCTTTTCTGGTATTTTGGTGCCGTATGTTACTCCTCCTTCCCTCCCAGCGTGCCCTTTAATTAAAGCCTGTCACAATGATGTCTGTGAAAGTGAGTAATGTGTACATAGCAGCCCTCGTGGCTGGGCCCAAAGGGTGCTTGGGAGTGAGGCTGCTCAAGCTGTTGTGTTCTTAGACTCCGTGCTGTAGGCAGGCTAAAAACATGACGTGCCTGGCATAAGACATGCAGCACTTGAAAGCTGTTATTTTGCTGCTTGGAACAGGGTAGTAGAAACATTTTGATAAATTCTCCAGTGTGCAGATCATTAAGGCTCTTGACAGTGCTTAAAGGAGCAGTCCTGCTATTTATATTGAGAGCACCACCAAGACGGGATAAAATGTTTAACATTTGCCCAAATTTTTATATGAGTCTGCTGTGATCTTACCTTTCTTTGAAAGCCTGACTTTTTGTATCTGCATTAAGAGTCTTAAATGACTACTTTCAAATGCAAATCACAACTTCCTGGCTTGGTTATGCTGACCAAGAAGGGTGTTTTATCTGGAATTGATGGATACGTTACTTAATAGAGGAACTGTGTTTCCAAAGTCTTCAGCAAAGTCATCATATAGTAGTCGTTTAACAGGTTTCTCATATATTCATCCTTTCATATGCAATATTTGCTGTGAAAGGAGCAAGAAGGATTTCAGTTTGGAAGTTCAGTTTAAACATTTGATGCAACCAGGGAAAACACAGCAACTGAACTTGGGAATCTGATTTTGAGGAAAGACCACCTGAAGCAGAAAGTAAAAAGTCTAAAGTCTTGTAGTAGCTTCCCTTGAAGCCTTTCTTCAGATGGGAACAACTCCAATTTCCCCCAAGTAGTCTTCTTGTCTAAATGAAAACAAAAGCATTACAGAGCGTGATCCATTGGTGATATGGGGAAAGTTACGTCAACACACACATTTGATAAATTTGAGAAAGTTTAATAATATAATAAAAGACAGTTTATTTCTATTTACAGAAATATATATCTGTATAATGGAAATTCAATTGTACACTACCTTTGTGTGTTTCAACACATCTCTCTTTAAAATGCAGGTGCTTTACAAGTTGCTACAGATGATGGAACCCATGTGCTTCTCTCTTCACCATGTTATTTTCAGTCTTAACAGCACCTTTGTAAATTGGATTGTTTAGTAAACTCCAAATTACATATTCAGGTGCCTGTTGGTAAACTTCTAGCTGGCACTTTATGATGGCATTTATAAAGGAAATAGAGCCCCTGTATGCATTCCAAGATGGCAGCTTCTGTTGTAGAAAGTCTGGGGCATTCATTCAGAAGAATGCCTTGGGATTTTTTTGACGCATGAAATTTTGCTCTTTTTGGATCACTGATTTTACCTTTTTTCAGCTTTTTAAGAAACTTTTTTTTTTTTTTTTTTTAATCTTGGATTCTAGCTACTGATATTTGGCATAACTGAGAGTCAAATCGAGGAGAAAATCTATATAGCTATTTCAAATAGTCCTTCCTCTCGTGCCCCTCCATCAGTGCATGCACCAGAAATAACACTCTCCTGTGTTTTGAAAATACTGGCTTCATAGAGTGTATTTTGGCAAGGCAAGATACCAGGTGGTGTTGGAACACTTCAGAAACATGGTGAACAAGTTCCTGTTCTTGTCTGCGACAGACAGGCTCCTCTGTCTGGCAGAGGGTGGCACAGACACGTACAGAGGAACAGAACTATAAAAAGTCAAACTTCTAATAAGACTGCTATGTTAATAAGAGGCTATTTCTAAGTCTGTGCTTTACCAAAAGTTACTATTTCTACTTACAGTGAAAAAATGGAGGAAGGCAGAAGGTAAAACTCGGAATGTCTTTAATCAGATAGTCTGTAGTGCCTGGGCAGATGTATGTGCAAAGCGCTTGGAGGCTGATATTGGGAGTTGGGTGGCAGCTCTCAGCTTATGTCAATGTGCCTCTAGGCCCCTGACACACAGCTAATTCCCACAGCAGTGAGATACTGATAGAAGTGCATTTCCTGCTCAGTGGTTTTTCCCTGGCTGGATGTTCAGCTGCAATATTTTGAACTGTATTTGCAGCATTTCTCACTGAAACTAGGCAGACAACAGCAAACACTTCTGTGACAACTTTAAAAAAAAAAAAATAGGAAGTTTATCTTCTGGTATATAATCTTGTGCTTTCTGCCCATCATTTGCTACCAGCCTCACATTTTGCAGTGCTTTCTTCCCAGGAGCTCTGCAAGAAGTGACTTCCTCTCTATAAGGTTTTAAAGTAACCTCATCATATGCAGTGAAGAAAATTACTTTTACATGCCTTGGTTACTAAAACAGTTCTAAAATACAGTGAGACACAGGCCTTAGTGCTCAAACCCCAAGTACAAGGCATTTGTTTGTGTATTCTCTTTTAAAATTTCATTGAATGGTAGTTATATTAGGGTTAGGGCATTCAAAACACTTGGAGCAGAGTTTGCAGTTTATTACCAACATTTTAAAGTTATCAGTAGTCAGAGAGTGGAACATCTCTGTTGACACATGGGACATTGTACTCAGGAAATAACATGGTGCTTCCTGCCAACCTGAACTCTTGTTGCCATTTTTCATTTCTGCTGGCTCTGAGCAGCATCGGTGTCCAAGACAGAGCATTGTCCATTAGCCACAGGTGGAGAACACTGTGAGGTGACAAATGTGTCTGTGTGAAGTAGAGATGTCTGGTAGGAGTATTTCACTAGGAATATAAACTATTTTTGTAGTTCATGGTATGCACAGCTGAGTGCTATCTTTGTCTCTACTGTACACCACATCTTTATGGACTGTGGTGTACAGTAGAGACAAAGGATTATAATTGTACTGTGGTGTACAGTAGAGACAATTATGGATTATAGCAAGAGGTGTTAGGACTCTCCTAGTGATGTCTCTGTGCATATTACACCACCTGTGCACCCAAGAACCTTTTTAAAGCGTAGCATTTCCCTAGCTCATGAAAGCTGACATCCACATGTGCTGTAAGTTCACTGTCAGCAGCTTTGATTGCTTGATTGTGGGGATTTTTTAGTTGGTTCTTTGACTCCTATACTGAATAACTCAAACTGATGGGGAAAGAGATGATTGAACTTTCTTTTGGTCTTCCCTTGGCAACTACCTGAAACGAATTTAACAGCCAAAATGTTTACAGTGACCTATTACTTTGCTTCAACGAGTTCTCAATGGTTACAGATGATGTACTAGTTGCCCACTCATCCTAAAACACAGAGAAAAGAATGCAGTGGTTATGTTTTACACATAAGTGGGCAGAAGTCAGTTCCTTGCATATATAAAATACCTTCAGTGTGATGCAAATGATCTGGCTATGGAAGCTTAAAACTTTGCTACTATGAACTCTGACTTGTTAAAGAGATTCTTTCAGGACTTACACTTGATCAGGTAATCATGTAATACATCTTGTTCTGCCTCAGTATCTGTTACACTATAAGAGGTAATTAGGAGGAAAGTAAATGAAAAAAGAAATCCCATGTATTGAGTTTGATTGGGATGCCCACAGCTGTTCTGGAGCTGGTAATTTAGTTGTTTGTGCAAAGTTAGCTGTCTGGACATCACTCTTGCACAGGTTCTCAAATAGTATCACTAATTATTTTAGAGAGTCAAAAAGGGAATACCAAATTTTTTAAATAGCCCATTGGAAGCACTCAGTGATTTTACGAATCATTTCTGATTTGACAGCCAAGTTTAAAGCCATAGTCTCAAAGACTGGGATGGCAGAGCAATCTATCACAGCTATTGGAAATTAAGTAAAACTATTAGTTTCTCCCTGATTAGTCTGTTTTGGTGTTTGCTTTTTAATGCATTTTAGTCAGTTTATAGAGGAGAGGTTTGACCTGTAATGCACAAAATATTGTTCCTTTGGGTTGGATTTTTGTATTCTGAAACACAATTTTGATTTTTTTTAATCATAATTATTTTGATATACAAAGCATCTTTGTTGGTGTAATAATGTTTCACAAAGTTACTGGGTGGAAAGTGGCAACTGCTATGTTTGGTTTATGGCATGAACTAGTTGAGGAGGGAGGCTTTCAGTGGTGGGAGGATACCTGCTTGCACTATTTAACCTGCCTGTGGGCAGAGTGGTGGGAGCAGGGAATATTAAAGATGATAGACCCCAAATTCATATCTGACTCCTGTGAGATCAAGTCACATCAGGTAAGTTTGACAGGTAGATAAAAGGCTATACCATCAAACTGTGATGCTTGTACACTCGGGAACCTACAGGAAACAGCTGGGAGTTAAATTAAGGCACAGAAAAATATCTGTTAGCTTATGCTTTGAGAGAGGCTCCAGTGATCACCCTGAGATTAAACAGTCCATTTAGAACGAGGTAAAATCCTGCCTAAGCAGAGATAAATGAAATTCAAGGTTATTAGTGTGACGCTTTCATGACCACAAAATTCATCCCAGCTGTTTCAACACACTGGCCTGGGCTTCTGTGTTGGACTAGTTGATACAAACAAAGAACTTCAAGGGTCTGATATTTTTTGTTTAATTTGCCATACTTAACTCGAAGTTATTGTGATTTAGGGACTATGATATGCAGTGGGCTAATGATACATTTGTTTCAGTTTGCAGCTCATCTAGTGAAAAACAAGTACCCAAGGGTCTGCATTCTAGATGGAGGAATCAACAAGATCAAGCCAACTGGTCTCCTCACAGTTCCTTCTCCACAAATCTAAGTGACTGTAAACAATCAGGACAATCTGTCTGAAGAAGGAAGTCTTACCTACAACACAGATATCCTGAACCTAAAGGGCATTATCGCATCTTCACCATACAAGATATCCTGATGATCAGTGTCTTATCCTGCAGCTGTAGAGCCTGGGAGCTTTGTGTTTGTTCCTTAATCTAGAGCTTCAGTTGGAACTGATCAAAGTGGAAGCTTTAAGCTTTCCAAGAAACCTCCTTCAGCACTGATGTAGTGCAGAAGTGCTTGGGCAAGTCTGAATACAGACAGAGGACCTCGTCTGGCTTTTGGTATCTTACATTTCTGCAGAACAAAATTAACTGGCACTTGATGGCTGTAAGGTGCACTTACATAATTTGAAAAAGTATTTTACTGTGAATGTTGAAAGTACCAAAATGAAACTGTACCATGTATATTGTGTGAAAAAGTGTGTTCTCTAATATTTTAAAAGTAGTTGCTGTATCTTGTGGCCTGCTTTATTTCTGAGAAGGCATTTTTTCATCTGGTTTGGAAATAAAGATGTGTCCCAAATTGGAAGTCACTGCTGAGTCAGTCCAAAATCTATCAAAAGATGGAAAATTTCTTCTATTCTGTGGTGAATTTAACAATCTGTTTCTATAATCACATCAGGTGTAACAATTTCTGAAACAATTACACTTAGCAAAAAGGAGGGTTTTCAACAATACCGTGTCTTAGGACTAGAAATCATTTATTTTGCCAGTAATAGTGTGCTTCCATTTTAGAAGCTCACGCCTTGAAAGGAAACATTGAAATTTTAATTTTCGTGTGAAAACATTCTAGAATAAACACTCTTGCATGCATTGGAAGTCGAGAGTTTTCTTTGGCCCTCTACCCTTTCAGCTAGTGTCAATTTTTATTGGGGCTTTTTCAAGTCCTTGAGCATGAACTTTAAAACTGACAGGTTGAGACAGCAACCTGTTTTTGAACTAGACTGGATGCAAAGGTTGCAGATGAGTGAAAGCAGGCTCCCACAAAGGGCATAAGGTGGCTGTGCAGTAAAGATGTGGGAATTACTTTGCGGTAAGAAGCCAAAAGCATTTAAAGCAACGACAGAAACAGGAATTGTCATATCTCTTGCTGAGAAGCTGAAAATAAACCTGATTCAGACAAGTACTAGCTTTCAGGAGATGTGGGGAAAAAAACCCAACACCCTAGCTCCTCCCCGTCAAAATCCCAGGTTAGGTTTCCTATCTTGTCAGATCCATTATTCTAAAAATAATGGTAGAGATGGGAGGAAGGCTAGGAAAATAAAAGACTCTGTCTTCAAGAATGCTCCTTGAAAATATTACATTTAATCCAGTAAAAGCCAGTTATGATAATGTAAGACTGTCAGTATGGCACTGAAATTAAATGGGAATGTGGAAGAATGTATTGTAGAAGACAAGAAGGTGTTAGATTTATCTTTTTACATTTTTAAAGCTTGAAAAAACTGATGCGACATGAGGTTTAATAATCACTGAAGCATGAGGATTATAAAATGTATTTTGTAAAATTAACAAAATGACACCAAAGACCTGTTCACCTGGTTACAGTCACATATTAGCTTGCATTGTGAGTTTGACACCCTGCTCTTTATTATTTGAGCGTCATCTGGGACATGTCAGTTTCCACAATACAAGCTCACTGTAGGGTAATGAGGATTTGCTCTGGAGATGGGATTCTTGTATGCCTTATTTGAGGATTTTATATCAGGAAAAGTATTTAATTGGCAAACAGAACATTGCAGCACTTACTTTATTTTGTTTTTCTTCTGTCACAATGGGTTTCCAAAACTGAGAATTCTCTGAAAGAGATGGTCAGTGAAAGGCTGGGAACAGTGTCTGTAAATCACAGGCAACCTGATCCCTTGTTCTGTGGAGCTTTTTAGTGTTGATGCTTGTGGGGTTTGAGGTTTGTTGTTTTGGGAGGGATTTTTTGAGCTGAAACTGTAGAAGATGAGGCTGTGAAAGGTACTGAAAGACAAAGTCTTTGTTCTCTTGGTAGGCTAAATAGAAGGTTTTGTAGAGCTCTTGAAAGATTGCTGGAGGCTGGGTTTTCCAAACATGTACATTTCTAGAAGCATTGTCATTCTATGATTTAGACTGCAACTGGATGCCATAAAGATCTAGTAGGAGGAAAAAACCCACAATATTAATGTTCCATGTTGGTATCTTCTGCTGCTACCATAAAAATATGCTAACTAAATATTTCCCACTGTTGGGCCTGAAAAATGTAGCCTCTCCTAGTCTGTTTTTTCCTACCATTTTAAAAACTTTCTGAATCTGTCCCAGCCACCTGGGTCTGTAGCTTCCTGCCATGACAGCCATATTCCCAGAGGGCACCCAGGTGGGCTTCTGAAAAATGCAAAGGAATTAAACCTTCTTTTGGCCTTAGACCTATTGGTCGCTGCAGACTATGAAACAATTGCTGCTGACACCTGGGTGTCCTTCTTCAGACAACAGTCCTTTGAGCTTTTTATTGCAGTTTGCATCTAAGTTCCTTGGGTTTGTTTTTGTTTTTACAAGTGGATATTTGTCCTGTTTGGTCCGCTTTTTTTGAGCAATAAGGCTATTTGTTCTTATCCGAGGAACCTCCCTTCCTGCACCCATTTTGTTTCCCTTTGTCATCCTGGTTTCTCCATGTCTAGGTTCCTTGTGACCAGTTCAGGATGGGAACAGCTCAGCTAATATAGCAGAAAGGAGGAAAGTTACAGTGTTTACTTCACTCTAAATTTTACAAATCTAGTTTTCTTAAGGTATTTCTGTTTTTTTTTTTACTTTGGTGAGGTTTTCTTGATTTTTGAGAGGTTTTGTTGTTTTAATTTAGCATAAGTTTTCCCTTTCAAATTGTGTTCTCCCCACTGGTAGTCTTTTTTGGTAGAGTCTTACTGGTTTTTGAACTAGAAACAGTGACCTGGGCAGACAGTGATATGCATTCTTTCACATAGGTAATTTTTTTTTCTGATTTCCTGCATAATCACTAGAAATGCTGAGGGCTAAATAGTTTGTCAGAGTGAGTAAGGGTTAAATTTCATGTGATTCTTTCCTTGCTTTTTTTTCCCCGGTTTTAAGCTATCCTTAGGCTTACTGACAAGACCACTGCACTTCAATGTGTTGCCTGTGCCTTTGTGTATTCTTAATCTGCGTAGGCATCACACAGTGGTATGATATTTCTGTGACCTTCTGGATATCAGTATCTACATTTCCTTTGATATTTTAGCCAGCTAAGGAAGATGTCACAAAACAAAACAAAAAACCCCAAATGACATGACTTAGTTCTTCAGCAGCTGCATCACTCATGTTATCATTGAAGGAGGTTCTGTGAGAGCCTGTTAGTTCTGTGGCCTGAGACTTCCTTGCTGCTCTTATTTACAGGGTGTGAATGTTGAACACGATATCTCTTTTTGAGATTTAATTTATGTTTGTATCTTATCAAGTTCCTTCAGTTAATATAAAAAAATAGGTATGTCTTTATTTAGCTTTCAGAGTGTTCAGATTGAGTTACTAAGAGGCCTGGGAATTGTGTGGGACTGAGTATGGCCTTTTAATCTCTCATTTCCAGTTATCTTTTCTTTGCTGATGAGTCAGACTGGCCTCTCCTATTGTTATGTTAGAAACTTTACTGTCGTCAGTCTTATCTTGCAATTTTTAATTCTTTTTGTTGAGCCCAGCTTGTGAAAATTGACTGAAAGAATTATTATTTTTCCCAAAAGAGTGTTTCTTTCCAGGAAAGTAATGAAACTTGATCTGTGCTGACTGAACTAACATCAGATTTGTATATTTGACTAGCAAAATTGCAGGTTTTCCTTTTTCTTTGAATCCCAAGCTATAATGCTGATATTGTCAATCTTTTACGTTTCCAGACTCAGTAGAAAGCTAATGCCAGAAACTGCAGGCTTGTTTGGAAACAGTGTTTCATTTGCATTTCAAGTAACCATGAAGCTTTAAGTTTGCTACTGGTAGTGTCCTTTAAATAATAGCACCAAAATACCTGTTGGAAAACAGTCTCTATTCTATGACAACAGAGTCCGTACTCCATTCATTTAGGTTTAAAAATTCTTCTTGTACTACCATAAGCATGTGTGATTGAACACAATTCAATATTGTTGTGCCTCTCATTATATCAACATGTAATAAACCAGTGTTATACAGAATTTAAAGAAAAACATAGAATCAGTAGAGTGTTATTACCACTGAATCGATTTGTAAGTATTTTTTGAAAGCCTTTTCCCAAAGTTTGTTGAACCATAATGTAAATCCATGTTCAGATTAATCTCTAATTCTGGTCTTGCATGTAAAGGTAGAGAGACCCCAGTGCATACACTCCTGTAATTCACATATTTTCCTTCCCTGGTGATAGGTCCTTATGTGCTTCAGGAGCAGGGACACCAAGTTTGCAGACACAGTAATCTGTGTAAAAGAGCAGATACAGTAAAGCAATGTGATAGTCATTGGACTCAATGGGAACAATCCAGGGAAAAGCTGCAGAACACTGCTTTAATTAATATTTGCTAACGGAAGCAGAATTAAATGTCTATCTGGAATTATCTGGCATTTCCTCATTTTAGAGAGAAACAGCATCTGGTGGTATCAGCTTCTAACAGCTGAGCTGGCCAAAGGAGTAAAACTGAGAGTACAGATCAGGTACATACAATAATTATGGGGTTTTAGGAAATCCAGTGCATATGGCAGTAGCTTGAGTTATTGGGCCATTACTGCCTTCCTTGCTACAAACTTCTGATATGTTTTGTATAATCTGGGTGAATCAGTTCCCCTCACTAAAACAAGCTAATAACATTTCCTTATTTTACTCAGTGTAGAAAAACAATACAAAGTGAATACTGTGACCACAGTACTGTGTGTATGAGGACCATGCAGACAGCAAAGACTAAATATATCTTTCCTAGGAATAAACTCTTTCTTTGGAAGCCAAAGGTAGATGACAATATGAATTGCCCATCACTAATTTTGTAAACAATCCTTTCACTAGTAAGTACCGTTAATGAATTTCACAGATTGCCATAAACAATTCACTGCTCCTATCAAGAATATACTAATACTGATTTATTATTCATTAGGTATTACAAAGCTTGTGATAAATTTTGGTCAGCTACATCCAACAATAATGCTCATAGTGTATAATAAACACGCTGGTGTAGTTAGGCTATAATAAAATAGAATGTATTTTCAATGACTACAGTACTTAGATTTTTCTTTAATGTTAATGAAGATTGGTACTTTCTGTAAACTTAGCCAAATACCAAGCTCTATAGCCCTAGAATACCAGGAATAAAACCACAGCCTCCCTTACAAAGCAGAGGTAGGAGCATAATAAAGTATTTTTAGTTTTGATTATCAGTTCTTTTTGCTCTTTTAGCAATTCAAGTGTGTTTGCATTGTGTGCAGAGAGTAATGTGTAGGTCAGTTTGCATAGTGCTGTTCTGCCCTGCTATGGCTCGGTAAGGCATGAAAACTCTGCCTGACTCAGCAGTAGTAAAATGTCAGATTCTTTTTGCTCACAGTTTTCTCACAGCTTCTCAATAGGGAAATACAGGCACGAAGGCCTGCATGAAAGTATAGCAAGGGGGGTCTAATCCCTCTGATGTGTTCATATGCTTCACTAAAATACCACAAGCTAGGAAGTATCGATCTTTTTGGATGGATCTTTCTCTTCCTATCTCACACACATTTTATTCGCTTCAGATCACTATTTAAAGGAATCAATGAGAAACAAATAATTCTTGTTAACAGGGATAAATCTGGACTAGAATTTTTAAATTCAGTGTCATGGAATCAATTATATTTAGCCTTTACTAGTAGTCATCATTTTAGATAAATTAGCATGGCATATCCTACTATTACTCAGTTTTTCATAGTTTCAGGCTATCTCTGTTCTTGTTAAATTGAATATATTCATCCTCTGGGTTATCCTGACATGTTCTCACAGCTGTTGAAAGAGTTATTAGCCTTAAACTTTTCTCACATGGCATTCTCACAGCAAGCTGACTCAAAACAAGTCTGAGCTGTGCTTTTGTGTTTTACAATGACATCCATAGAAAGAGCTTTATTTTGTTTGGGAGCTAGTGTGTAGCATGAGTGAGACTGTGCCACTTGTGTTCTGTCGTCTGCTGTGTAATTATAATTATTACTTTAGAAGTATTAAACAAACCAAATTTCAGAAACGTACTTTTAGGGAGCACACAGTATTTAGCTTCCACAAAACAGGTGACATTCTTGCCATTTTGTCAGTTAATTTGATTTGACTTGGCTCAGTTGCTACCCTAAATGCATTTTTTTTTCCTCAAGTCCTTTGAAATTTGAATGAGCTGTTATCTCTGATTTTAAATCTTTAAGTAAAGCTGTTATTTCAAACAACATTGTTTCTCCAGCCACAAAGAAAAAGGTGACATCAGATGCAGGATGTTGTCCTCAAGAGAGGAACTTGTTGCCTCTCAAGTATTACATGTCCTCAGTGTGGAACCAGTTCAATGGCAGCTCTTCAGCAACTGAAATGCCCTTGCACCAGGTCTGGAGAAATGCCCCAAGTACAATATGTACCTGGAAAAAGGAACATGGAGAACTTACTTTAGTATAAGACTTTACGGGTATATGTGTAGCTGGGATATGTGTATGAATATAACAATAGAGTTAGCAAACAGCTTACTTTACAGTGACAAGGTTGTGAAAAACTGCCAGCTCTTTTTGGAGGATACTCTGAACTTAGTTAGAATAGCTCAAATAGGTTGTAATAATTAAAATTTCTCCTTTGCAGTAATTTTATAGGTGTGAAGTGCATGCACAGACACATGAATCCAAGGGCTTTACTGAACCAGGTAAGTCCTCTCATTGCTTCAGAGAGAAATTTTCCAATTGCTTTTCAAGGAGAAAAAAGCAAAACAGGCAGTTAGAACCCAGTGCTGTTGCAATATATCTGAGCTCAGCTGTTCTAATTACTCCATTTGAAATGCTTTTTGCCTCTTGGTCCTATATATGCAAATATGCGCTTATCCTACATTTCTTCTTAAAGTTCAGTAGCTAAACCAGTATTTGCCTGGGCTTCTTGGCTGTCTGTCATCCTGCCTGATAGTGCTTTTGCTGTCATTTACAGGCCTTCCCTCTCTCCCTTCAGGATTTCATTCAGCTTTTCACAGCCCCTTACCTTTAGCTCACCTTCCCAATTGGAAACATGTGACGAGTTTTCTTTTCTGTGAAGATTTTTTTTAATGCACTCCTTGTGTTTCCTGTTCCTGGAAGCTATTTGTTCCTTATTAGCAAATACCTGAAGCCACTGACATGGGAATCCTGGGCTTGTAATGAAATGAGATTGCTGCTGTGCACAGCGGATAGAAGGGAGGGAGAAGTGGAAAATTCCTCTCAGTGTCTCCCTTGGAAAGGCAGCCCTCCTGTGATGAATCACTGAGAGAAGTCTTCATGATGATGGATGAAGTGGGGGTAGCAGAGAGAGTTGAAGGCATCAGGGAGTTATTCTCTAATTACTCTTTCCTGGCAAGGTGGAATAATTGACACATAGAGCTGGTGCTTCAAACTACGGCCTCTTGCTCACTGCTTGTTACAGGAGCACCAATTCCATATGGACTGGGGCTGCTCTTGGATGAGCACATCCTGAGACTGTGTCATGAACTGCCACCTCCTCTTCTGGCAAAGATGAGGCGGCTGCCTTCTTATTTTTTCTCTTTTTTTTTTTTTTTTTTTTTTTTTTATTTTGGGTTAAAAACAGGCACTGGAAAAATTCAAGCAGCTCTATTATATGTGCTGGACATAAATGTTGTGTGATAAATGGTCACAGTAGCAAGTGATCTAAACACACGGATATCAGCAATCTCCACTGTACACCTGTTCACTTGTGCAATGCTGTGTTGTCCTGTTGCAGAGCCTCACCTGTCCATGATGTGCAACACCTTGGTAGATTACTACAGCCTTGGACTTTTGGAGTTTTGTGCAGGAATACCAGACTTGTGTCTGTGCCACGAGGTGTGAACCAGGTTAAGAAAACGTTATTTCATGCAGTAGAAACAGCCTCTTGTAGCACCCAGCCAGTTTTCAGAAGTCTCCAGTTACTTACACAGAGGTCTTGCAAAAATCTGAACCCTTTGTTAAACTGGGTCTAGACGGGACCCAAGTTCCTGAAAATCAGGCCTCCACATGCACTGCTAAACATTTAAAAATTTGAACTTGAGCTTGGAAAATTTGTCCTCAAAAGGGTCAGGATTTACATAGACAGTCTGTAACTGGTTTTGGTGGGAAATGCTGGCAGAGCCATCCCTCTAGTGTTGTTAACCTGTTTTGCAGACCACCCATTCTGTCTGTGCAATAGAACAAACCTGAGTGAAGCATTCATTGATGAGATTTGTCCTTACTGATCTCATTTAGTTGATTAAAAGAAAAAAAAATCTCTGTACCTGTTTTCCTTGTGAAACCTTAGACTGACTACAAAATCCTCTTAAAGTCTCTGCTGACCCTGTTTCAGATTTCATTTTCTGTGAAGATCTTTTTAATAAGAAACCTTAAGAAGTTAAAATATTCTCAGGCATGAAGATTGCGTTCTTCACTGTTTTAGCAATTTAGCAAGACACAAAAATGATCAGAGGCACATTCAGGTTGAAGATAATGTCATGACTCCTAGCTTTAAGCTAGACGTAGGCTCAAGTTCTTTAAAATGCTTTATTCTGAGCTGGCTAGAAACAATTAGCAGGGATGGTCAAAACTTAAGCTTTGCCTGAATTCACTCAAAGACCTGAGGGATTTCCACTACATTGTTTCATTTTATTAGGCCAAAATTAAAAATACCTCCTATAGCCAGAGAGCCTTAATCACACAAAGGAATAGCTGTTAGAATAATAAAAATGATGATACTTTGAGGGAAAGGGGAGGGGGTAGAAGCAGTCAAAACCAAAATGGAGGAAGGCCACCCACCAAGGACTTGCTGAAGGGATGTAAACAGCCCTGAGAGTTCACACACCAAGCCTGGAACTTCTCCTGTTCAAGTAGCACATCCCATTTGTGAGCAGCTACTGTCAGAGGCTGGAGGAGCTTTTCTTGGCTGTAGTGGTGGAGCTGCAGTCTACAATTAGGTAATGTTCTGTTTCAGGGACCTGCTCCAGGGGAGGTACTGCTTGTGTAAAGGCTGCCTTTGCTCAGGTTTAGAAGTGGTGTAGCTTCCAAGGAGAAAAATTATCTCATTAACTCTTGGCTAGGAGACAGTGTGCACCCAGAATGCTCAACCAGTGCTCACATGGTCTTTGCCACATAGCACAATTTCTAATTGCTGATTACTTTTTGGCTGATGTTGAAAGCCTGCCTGAAGTGCAAAACAGTAAGTAACCATCCTCCCCTACCTCCAGTCTAGTTCAGTGGGAGCTTCACAGAAGAGGCGGGCAAGACTGGCTGCAAGAAAGGCTTGTAACCTTTGGTCATACCAAACTCTCCAAAACTATAAATTAAATTCCAGAAGGATCATACTGTAGGTAGGTTTTGTCTATGAGTGCATGTATACTTAATACATTTTAGAAGTGTTTTTTTCCCCTCCCTCTTCTATTTTTTTTTTACCAGCTATTTGAGAGCCTGGGTTGTGGGAGTTTTTCTGAGTGTTTTTTTTTGTTTTTTTCATGGAGCTTGGGAAACCACAGGATTTCTCATATATATGTGAATGATTTCTCATTCATAAGTGCACTATAGGATTGTTCTTGCTTGCAGTCAAGAAGTAACAATTATCCAAGCATATTTTTGAAATATTTAGAAGGAAAAGAGTGTTTGGACCAAAAGCTATTATTTATTGTAGCTTTTAAAAGTGACATACTAAGGAAGTTGAAGTTACATTGTTGTCCTCAAGGTGGTTAAAAGTTTGGACAGCTCATGTCAGTGAAAACAAAGGAGTGTGCAGAAGACAGAGATACTGAGGAGAACAGATGTTCTACACAAATCTGTCCATTGCTCAGTCAAACTCATTCAGCAAATCCTCAGTCTCTAACCCTGGTTCCCTCTGAGGCGTCTTATGGGGCACACTGCAACAGGTGTGTCCCAGTTTTTGTCTTGTGTGTGAACATAGACTGCCAACACCTGCCTACTTCCCCTGCCTCATTTCCCAGGTACATGTACACTCCTGGAAGCAGAGATGATGCTTTTAGAGAGGTTGAGGCATGGTTGAGGCATCTGTTATTCCGAGTGGATAACAAAGGGGTTTTTTTAAAGAGAATGCTTCCAAACCTAATGACATAACAATTAATTATAAACAGCAATTTCTCTGAAATCAAAGAACAATTTGAGAGAGGGAGAGAGAGAATCAGTCCTGCCAAAAATGCTGCTCTCACCTGCGCAAATGTCAGTTAGTAAGAGTAAATGTTGGCCAAATTGATAGCAATTTCTATGAGTTTTTTGAAGCCCAAATGGCTACAGGGAAAAGTTATTTCCTTATGCCCCTGTGCCCTATAATACAGACTAGACTTACTTTGTGGAAAGATATCAGGGGCCTATTCAGAACTCATGGCTAATTAGTCAGGAGGTGAAACCAAAAGTATTTTAGCATAGACAAAAATTCATTTCTATTTATCAGTCTCCCCCTTCCACCCAGACTTACGGAGGTGTCTGTCCAGTTGACCTCATAGAGGGTCATCATCCCTCTTTGATGCTACTGTTCCCAACACAGCAGCTGAACTGGGAGGACACATGAGAGCTGTTGATGCTGCATGAAATGAATCCCCAAGTTGCTATCATGGTGGAGTACTTCTTCCCTCTTCCAAGGCAAATTAACAAAGCCAGTGCTCAAATGAACATCCCTGTGCACACTGCACTGCACAACTCTAAATACACCAAGAAAAATCCTGCACAGTTTTAATGAAAATGGAAGACAGCCTTCAATTTAATAGGTGAAAATCTTAAGGAACAGTTTTCCAAAGAGGGCAAATCTGGGAAACTAGACTGCCTAGTCACCAGCTTGTTGTTGAGTTGGCTCATTCTGGTGATTCCTGAGTTGCTGATATATGTGAAACACCAGAGCTGTGAAGTGAGCGAGCCTTGGTGCTGCTGACAGATTGGCTCACATTGGAGCATCTTGTGGCAGGATTTGTTTTTCTGAAGTCTGGAATTCATGTGTGTGCTGTATGTGGCACACATACTCTGTTTTGACAGAACCAGCGTGTGGGAAGCTCTTTGTACTCGCAGGCTGCATTACTGAGGTACAATGATTTATGATGATACATGGAGGGATCATTTGAACTGCAAAGGTTTCCTCTGGGGAAATCTGAGATAGCAAGGTAAATTAATGCTTTCTGTGGTGATTAATTATACAAAATTATGCTTAATTAAAAGGAATATTTTACTGTATCTTAATCAAACAAATCCAGAGTCTTCAGTCTCCAAGTGAGCCTCTTCAGATGTCAGTAGGGCTGGATAATATTGGCAGTGTAACAGTCAGGTATTCTTGGAAGAGTTTGAACTTCAGACCCATTCAGAGGGGAAAGAAGGGCTATGGAAACCTGGGAGACCTGCAAAGTCAAATAAATTTGTAGGCATTTAGAATGTACAGTCAGCATGGAAGGGTTTTTTAAAAGAGTAGAAACTGTACTCTTTCTTCATTATTCAGAGTACTTCCAGGTAACAGACAGCTCCCCATATTCTATCTGTTAACCACGGACAACATGGGAGCAACTTAATATGTATAGAGAACAAAGGGATTAATGTCAAGTGTTGCTGAACTAATTTGTTGTCCAGAAACTCTCAACTAGTGCGAGTCTGGAATGCATCCGTTCTCCCAGTATTGTGCTTGTGTAATTATTTGCTTAAGAGGTATTCTTGTGTTTACTGCCGTTCCTGAAGGTGATGTTTGCTTTGCAGAGCCCCTCAGGTACGTCTGGGCTCTCTGGGAAGTCTAAGGCCCAGTCATGCGTGAGGAGGGACACATCTCATTAGGGAACCAACAGCTCAGACTCTCGGAAGGCCTTCAAAGCACGACATGCAGAACATTTCATGCCAAAGAAAAGATTATCAGATATACTTTTATGTCTCGTGGGCAGTTCCTTAATGTGACAAGTGTCCTGTAGCACACTCATGACATAAAGGTATCCTGAGAAAAGAGCAGTTCATAGAATGTAGCAGATTCTCTCTTTGGATTTCTTTGCCACCCTTTTTCAACTCTCAGCTATGTCAATTTTTATTTACCAGAAGTGACACTGATGTTAGTTGTGTCGGTTTTTCATGCCCAGGGATTTTTGGTTTGAGCCAACTTTTATATCCTACTGTTTCCCTTAATGTCTTTGGGATTTGTGTACCACTATGGAGCAAGACTTCAGTGTCTTCCAGTGGCAATCATTCAGCTTGGGGCTGAAAGGAAAGGTGCTAACTAGAATCCTGAATTGTGCAACTGTCCATTTTTCCCCTGTGGCACAGATTCTGTTTCATGCCAGCCAGTTATTGTTTCTCTTTATACCACCTCCAAGGGTGTAAATGTTCTCACTCAGCCTGTGATCAGGCCGATTTCTTTACAGTTAAAATTGCACACAGGAAATCTGACATAAATGCAGAAAGCTGAATATCACACTTAGAGTAGTTGTTTAGACAGCTGCTCAAACAGTGGAGTAAATTCGACATTCCTACTCAGCAAAGATCATAATGCATTTTTAGCTGGGGACCAAGCTGGACTATCCTCTTGTTAAAGTATCTGTCATGAGCAGCAATGTAGATTTGGACACAGAAGAAGAAAAGTAAAATGAAGCAATCCACACTGGGTATTTTCTGGATGTGTCTCATACCCTGTGTCTTTTATTAGGATTCATGATGAGTAAGAAACAGTCACTTAGAAGGAAAACTTTGAATATGATCTGCCACTGAGTGAACACTGAGACAAGACACTGAAGCTTATAGCAAATATCATTGCCAGAAACCTCCACACTGAACTGTAGGAGGAAACTTGACTATGTGCTCCAGTGCTTGATTTTTCTGTCTTTCCAGATCCTTACTATGATGATGGAAGGCATGTTTGTTCTGCATGACTTCTCTATGCTGTTAGGGCTCGATTTTCTGTCATAGCTCTGATATGCTGCTGTTCCTGCAATGAATTCTTCTATTGTTACCTGCCTTTTTTTTTTCCTGGGGTTATTATTTTTGCCAATTCTAGGTGCATGGTCTCTAGGCATTTCTTGGATGCATTTCAGGGAGCGCATTCCAGTGCAAATCAGTGGGATATGATAATCTGGCATTTGATAGCATGATTTTGGCAGAGCTGAGTGTGAAACTTTACTAGACTGGGCATTAAAGAGCAATGTTGTTGCAGATTGCTGGCTTTAGTGTGGTGTTTAGCCTGGCCAACTCGAGGGCTATTTCAGCTCTCAGATGTCCATGTGCTGGAACTGCAAACAGGTATCCTCTAGATCAGTGGCCACCAAGAAGCACCTTCCCTCAAGGCTCAGGGGTGAAAGCTGTAGACAAAGCATAGCTCTTCATGCAACAATGCTAACTGCTGTTAACCTGAATTTCTGGGAGGAGGATTTTACTTGTGTTCACCAGGTGTCCAGGGTGTTAACTCTCTTCCCCTTTCATGCTGCAGAAGGAATCCTATAGGTGTATTTTTAAAAAAGAACCACGTCTGAAATCTGTTGGACAGGGGGTTTTTTTGTTATCTGAGAACACTGTAATGCAATTTCAAAAAGCAACCACCTTTTTAAAGTAGTTTGGGGATAAAACTCTGCCACTGAGATGAGTAAATGTATGAGGTGGAGAGGGTTCATTGTGCACTGCAGACACTGTGCCATAAAGAGGACAGATAGCCTGCATGGTCTATCAGTGGCAGGTTTGTGATGAGCTCATATATTCAAAGAACAGAAGCTGGGAAACTGTATACAATGACTGACAGGCTTTTTAATTGCCTTTTGTCCATGTTAAAATAGTCTTAATTAAATTAACGTTGTCCTAATGAGAGACTGCAGTGCTGAGCTGACAGAGCAGCATTCAGGGAGCTGCTGGTGGGTGGCGACAGTGCCAAATGAGGTTAGGGTGGGAGAGAGCTGGTGCTGGCCACCTGATTCACCAAACATGAAAACAGCTGATTTGCTCAGTTTTTCTCTTAGTTGGGCTTTAGGGTGAGAGCATGATGATAAGTACATTTCCTTTGCACTTCTGCCAGGGCTTTCTTATGGAAAATACACCTGCTCTGCTGGTAGCAAGGAGGCACCGTAGAGTAGAATTACGTGAAAGCAAAACTGAAATTAATTTGACTGAAAGACAGGATGTAGTGGTTTAATCAAATGGAGAGCTTTTCTGTGAGAGATTGAGTTACTCCACACTAGAAAATATCTTGACTTGTTTTGTTTTTTAGTCTTTGACAGGGATGGTCAAGAAGTGGAGCTCTATCCAGCTGTATCCCTGCTCTGTCAGATACATGGATTCAGTTTCCTTTAAGAATTGCTTCTTGCTTGTTTAAAATGTGCTTGGTTTTGGGTCTGTTGTTTTCTGGTTTGTTGTTTTCTCTTGAAAATTGAATTGTCAAAGGTGACAACTTTTCATCATTTGTGAAATGTTTTCTGTGTAGAGTTTAACTTCCCCATGAAACATATTTTAGGAAAGGGTCTTCCTCAATTACAGCAGAACAAGATTTACTGCATCTCTCTTTAAACTGAAAAAGCCAAAGTGGACACCAGGTCTGCTGGTGGACATCAGGGAAGAGCTCTCTTAGAACTGAAAAAATATATCTGGTTTATCTTTTGCCAGAAATCTGTTCAGAAGACTGCCAAGTGCACATACTGAAGGGAGGGAATGCTGTAACCTCCTCTGTGATGTTAGGTTAGCAACCTGATGCCCTGCCATTGCACTGCCTTTGTCTGCTGGAGGTGTGAAATAACTGAGCAGAAGAACGGAAATTATTAGGTGATAAATTTATTTTGACATGGATGAGTTGTGTGATTTAGAGGAGGAAAATTGCAGGCATAATGCATTCAGGAAATACAGTGAAGCAGTCAAAACTCAGAAGTTTGTGAAGCATATTTAGATGTCAGCATCTCTGACAAGTCTCAATAGCTCATACTGTTGCCGAAAATAAAAAGGGCAAGTTTTTCCTTAACTGTCTGGAGGTTTGTTGGACACATTGGGGTCAGGACTCAGTGTTAACTAGACTTAATTAATCTGTTCTAGCTTGGTAGTGCAGACAGCAATAGCTACACTGACAGTGAAATGCTGCAGATTGACACAAACTTTACAGGTAGACTCCAAGCAAGATAAACTCACATCATCTTTTCGTGCATGTGTTGGTGTGTGTCCTCAGGTATAAAGTTCCTGCTTTGGGGTAACAGATTAGTCCTATGAATGACTCCTCTTTCATTACAAATTTAATTGAATAACCAAGATGATTTGAGGAATATGTAGACCTCTGAATTATAAACATCTTTTTGCCAAATGAAATATAAAGTAGTTAAATTTCAGCGAATGTCATTGCACTTTATCAGGACACATACTTATTCCAGGCCAAACACTATGAAAACTATGAAAACTTATGGGTTCATTTGGAGAAAAGATTATTCAAAGTGGCCCAGACGTTCACTGGTAAACCAACAACAAAAATAAATATTAATAATATTGCTACTAAAGATATATCAATTTTTAAGGGGGGAAGAAGTGATTTTAAAGGAAGGTATTCTGAAGGATAGAAATCTTAAAATGGACCTCTTTCATTTTTGGGGTGAGTGATGGTGTTTCTCTCCTACTCACCCTTCCCAATCACCCTTCTCCTCAGCCCCAGGAACTTAACTTTTTGTGGAGGAGGTTGGTGTGACAGCTCTTGTTCAGCTAAAGCTCTGCTCGCAGCAATTCCTATAAAAAATGTTGATTTCTTTTTTCTACTGCTGTGAATCAAAGTATCTTGGATTTAGAGAGGATCCCTTCGTTTCTGTATCAGGGAGGGTAAGAACAGAGTAGCTGAAGTAAAATCTTGCTTGCATTCTGAAATCTGACATAATTTAGCATGTGAAATGTTGGATCTCATGTTTCCCCAGGTATTATATGGCAAATCTGAGGTGCTTAAGAGACCTCCCACTAGGCCATGATGGGGGAGAATATTTATCTTGCATATTGACCTTGGCAGGGCCTGAAGTGAAACTCTTATATTCAGGAGACAAACAATTTTATAATGCTGAATGAAAAGAGCTTAAAGTGCTGTTAGCAGGCTATGCTGAATTCATCAGAGAGAGGTTTCTTTTGGATGATGGCACTGTACCAGTCAGAAGGGTATTGCAAGAGTCAAGTATTTTTTTTATTGAAAATAATCTTTTCACATAAAAAGTACCCTAAAGAAGTGATGAGAAGACTGTTTTGGGGCTTTTGTCAGTTAAAGCAAATGGCATAACAAGTGGGATTCCCCTGGAAAAAAACTCCTTATTGATACAGCATCTAGTGTAAGATCTCTCATGGATCAAAATGGCACAGTATGAAAGTATTAATTAACTATTGTAGCATCCCCTATTTGGGCACTACTGACTTTCCAAAAGCAATGTTTCTCTTACAGTGGCACAGGATTTTCTCCATCAATTCTTTAGATGTCTTCTAGTCTGAGAGCCCAATGCCTTCTTTCCTGACACTTTGTGGCATCACTTTTGCACCACCACAAGGTAGTGTGAAATGCACCCTGACCCAAAGCTTGGCCCTGGGCGTTCAGGACATGCTGATGTGAACAGCAGAACAATGAGGAACGGCAGGTAGGAAGAGCAGCCTGGAGGCATTGCTAGGAGGCAGTAATTCAGCTGTCAGCCTCTGGCACAGTATCAAAACATCCCAGAACTCACGCAGGAAGCCTGGTTGCCTGGCTACTCACTGCAGTCTGTAACCCTCTGTTATTTCATACGCTAGGTTTGGTGATACAGTTTATGTTATTTTTTTAGTATAAAATAACACTGAGTAGTGGAAATCTGGGACATGCAGAATTTTCCCAGTGAAGAGACAGAATACTGGTGGTGGTGGTTTACCTGCGTTATGTAGATGTTATTTATCAAATATTTCTTGATCAATTTTTTTTCTCTCTGTAGCAGTCCCTGCACATGAGGGCAGCATCAACAGTGGCAAAGCAACCGAGAAGTTTGATTAACCATGGGAGATCAAAAGAGCCGCAGGACTTAAGTTTGGCCACATGATTAAGACACAACCTGAACTGAACAAAGACATTTTGGGTGGTCTCCAAGAGGAGGAGCTTCAAACCAGCTAAAACAAACCTTCTGGCTGAAGGTCAGGAACAGTACTGCAGCGTGATCCCTCCAGCATCTGTTTACATCAGGTGCCCCTGGAGGTGCCAGGCTCTGCCCCGTTGTGCCAGGCACGGCCTGGGTGTGCACAGGCTGCTTGCCTGCTGAGAAGAAGGGGTCACTGTGGCTTTCCAAGCACACCAGGCAAGGAAAGAGGGCAGGTAATGTTTTGGAGGAGTTCTGCAGGAGAAGGGGGATAGGTGGGATGTGCTATTAGACCATACAAACTTTGCTTTCTGTGATTTTTGGCTTAGAGCAAGGTGGATGTGTGTACACACTCCACGTGATATTTTTAACTAGCTCATTTCAGCTCTTTGAACCCTTTTAAAATGTCAGGAGACTGAAGGCTTTTCTTATAACAAGCAGAGCCTGACAAACTGCTGAGGATTTGCACCTGGGAAATGCAGAAAACCTGGCATGAGGGGAGGTCTTTCCTTCTTAGAGTAGTGCCTACTGCCCCAGAAAGCCTCAGGGAGAGGTCTGGGAGGTCCTGATTTACAGCACTGAGCAGCCTTGGCAATACTTCTCAAGTGACCCTTACATGTACTACCTGGATGAGTAAATAGGTATATATTTTTTCATATATATATAAAATATATGTCTTGTTCCTCCTACATAAATAAATATGTAGTATTGGAATTGGCTGCCTGCTAGAGGCATGTTCAACTTACCTGTTGTGCTTCACTGTAGCTTCTTCAGAGGAGGTTGAAAGCTGATTTTATTTTTTGATTTCCAGTGTCTGTGAGAACAAATAAAGAGTCTAGAAATGTAGGTAAATCACTGGAATTATTGCAAGAAATATTGTCTAGAAGGAAAAAAATAATATTTTTTTCTTGTGGAATTTGGCTCTTTTTTGTTGAAGTCCTTTCCCTGTTTGCGCTCTGAAATTAGCTAGAAGTTGTTGATAGCGTTTTGTTTGTTGTATTCTCATCCAGCAATTATTAGTATTTGGCTTTAGGGGCTGTGCAATCCACCAGCTTTTTTTTCCTTAACTTTGATGTCGAAGAAACAAAGTAAATTTTTTGATCCTGACATGCTTGAGAATTGAATATAATTTCTGACTAAATGACTGATGCTGGAATTCATGGGCCAGAATATCAGATGATGAAAACCAGCATGGTTTGAACTAAAACTTTAGTACCAGTTTGCTGTCAGCTGGATTGATGTGACTGTACTTTCCAAGCAGGGCAGTACCACTCAGCTTACTTGTGCTGTCTCTGCAGTGTGAGCTCCAGGAGGGAGGTGACACAAGTGAGCTCTACTGATGGGTGAAGCTCTGACCTGCGAGTATCTGACAGTATCTTGTGTTCCTCTCCTCCCTAGAACAGAGGTGGACACACTGAGCAGAGGGAAAAGAGACTTAACGTGCTGGGGTATATTTTTGAATTTCAAAATCTGCCATTATCAGTTGCTGGACTCGTTGTGTGTCAGTAAGCTGGGTTTTGACTTGAAAGAGGCTTTTGTCTCAGGGTGTGTTGGCAATAGCAGGGGGAGTGTGATGAGATGCAAACCAGAGCCATGAGGGGTTGCTCCAGAGTTTGCCATGTATTATGGCTTCACAAACATTGCTGAGGGCAGCAGCCACAGAGCAGGCTGGGACAAGGGTGACACGTGGCTGCAGACCTTCTCTGGCAGGTAGAGAACATGGCAAGAGGAAATCCCTTCTTCACAAGAGTATGTTGCCACTGCATTTTCTCTTGCCTCAGGCAACAGAAAGCTGATTTCACCATTAGGAGATGGCCAGAAGGCTGGAACATGTGAAAGGATGGAAAAAAAGAAATGAGGTCAAGAGCTGTGAGTGAAAGGTTGATTGCTTGGGAGTGCTCTCCCCCAGCACGGACCATGGGCAAGCAGAAATAAATTGTGGGTATGAACAGAGAATAGATGCTTACTGAGGCGTTTAACTGAGGGTTCCGATGATTAAATCAGGAGAAGGAGATATTTGTCCTAATTTTAATCTTTGTTTATATTTACATAGACTTAGAAAAAATGTTCTCTGGCATTTTATACCAGAGACCAAATACAGAGGAGAGAGAACAGCTAAGTGCTCTGTGTCTCTGCCTCCTATTTTAACAAGACGTCCTCACGCTGATACGAGTTTGTATCATCATTTGCTGTGGACACTGTGCATTTTAAAAAATTGCTAGCAAGGTCACAAACTCATTTTATCTGTCGTCTCCTGGATGAAGGAAACAGTATGATTGCTGAAATGATTGTTAAATGGCTGATGCTGGTGCCCCTTGGCCAATTTAAAATACTAATCTTGTTTTTTTAAGGTATTGAGAGTATTATTACATGGATGGCCAACAGTTCTTCACTTGGGTTTGGTTCACAGTTTGTGTTTGTTGAAACACTGGCAGAACATGTAAGTTTTTATTTTCTTTTTTTATTATGCAAAAGCCCCAAGTTGCAACATTCAGGACATGGACTTTTCCAAAATATGATGAGTCTTAGGGCAAGAACCAAGTTGGATTCCTGCCAGATATCAGCTGCTGCCTGGGGAAAACAAGCAATAGAGGAAAGGCTACAAAGAGAATAAATTTTTTTTCTTTTGACAGCTGGCTAATCTATCTGAATTTGGAAGGTCATAGTCAGAAAGCATAGAAGGAGTAATAATAGCAAAGTGAGTTATAGAGAATGCCCTGCTGCTTTATGGCTATTAGGAAAATACCACAGGAATGAATTTTTAAAAATAGCTCAGTGTTACAGGCACAAGGGGTGTGACTGTGGCTGCAGGAAAATGTTCTAGCTTCTTAGTTCCTAAAATCAAAAAATTCCTGTTTGCTTAATATTTATCTCGAGGAGTAAATTGGGCTCTCGTGCCAGAGAAAACAGTGTTTGGGTTCAGCAAGTCCTGAGGCAAAGAAACTTTATTATTGTTTGGGCAGGATCTGGAAAATGCTGCCAGGTGCAGTGCTTGATACCCAACTTGAATGTTCCTGGTAGATGGGGAGGCCTAAACTTAGAAGTCTGCAGCTGAGAAGAAAGGCTTTGATAGCCTGTTTTTCATCAAAAGCTCAAGACCACAGCGGCAGTAGCAGAGAGCTGGAAGATGATGAGAAAGAAGTTGGGGTCTTGGAACAAACTAGAGGGTAAAATGCATTTGGAGAGACTCTGAAAGCTCTGTGAGGAGGAAGAGGAAAAGGATGGGGTGTGAGAGATGGAGAAGGTGGGAAGCTGTACCCCCACATGGTGTGCTGTGGTGAGCACATGCAACTCCAAAGCACACACACACACACACTCACCATAGGCAAGATAAAGAAACACTCCAGTTCTGAGTTGGCAGCCCTGGCTGCTTGCTGCTTCATCAAAGATTTGGTCACGCCTAGGAGCAACACCAGTGCCCTGCTCTCAGTCCAGTGCACCCTCAGCATCCCAGCTCCTGGGGCTGCCCTGGCACTGTGCTGTGGGTGGTGCCAGCCTGATGGGCTGTGTAAATTCAAGTGGTTGTGCTTCGTGGACTGCCCAACTAGGAAGGCTCAGAGGCAAATGGGAATTCTTCCAGTTTTGCTTGTAGAGACTTGGTTTGAATCTGTTCATACTTGGGGACTCCAGACCTCACTGAAGCCAGGGCAGTAGTGGCAGGATTGGGTCCTGCCAGGAGTCAGAGCCCTCAGCTGGGGCTGGTGGCAAGTAGCACAACCTCTCCACCAGCCCAGAGGGTTCTAAAGACTGGAACTAGAGGAGGCAGCTTTTTTGTGTTTTACAGGTGAGAGTTCCAGTATTTCAAGTGTAGTGTTTATACAACTGCTGGCAGCTCTGTTGGAGAGCTTTTGACAGGTTGATGTCACTGTGGGCTACACTGGGAGCACTGCAGCAAAGTAGTAGTGTCGTGAAGTGTGAGGCTGCAGGAGCTCTCCCTTTGTCTTGTCCTCGTGCTGCCCTGCTTTGTGCTGGTGCACAAGACTTCGAATGTTGGTAGTTTTGTTTAATTGAAGAATCTACTCTGGAGCCCTTAGGGTGGTCTGCATACAAGACAGGAATGACATGTATCTAGGTAGGAAGGAAAACAGCTGTGATGCACAGTAGAACTTGCTGGAGAAGGGAGAGATGTTGCATTTCAGTTCGTGTTGATTAACAAAAGAGTTTGTTAATTTTCAGATAGAGGAGAAATAGGTTTTTAGGCAATACATCTTGCTTTGAGTAAAAACTCAATTTACAGCTTCCGCTTTAAACTGCTGCTTGGATGTTTGTTTCTGGAGCACATGCAGTGTGTTTGCCAAATTCTTGGCAAGGGACAGGGAACTGTTAAATATTAACTAGAAAGTGAGATAAATCACATACGAACAGCTCAGGGAGCATGGTGAATTCATCAGTGTCTGATGCAGTTGCTTGTCTCACAGCTGCCCAAGTTCCTTCATAATGTGTTTTGGGTTTCTTAGCTTCGAGATGCCCTGTCCAGCAGTTCCTTCAGGAGAGAATGTCAGATGCATTTCTTTGACCAACATTTTAATCTGAAGCATTTAGTACGGTGTGAGCAACAGGCCCAATCTTGTATGACAGAAGCCAGTGGCAGCTGGGTCCACAGTGTCTCACCTGACTGCGGTGGTGAAAAAGGGCCAAGTGAAAAAGGTCCAGGCTTCTGGAAGTCAGTGACCTGTTAATAAAGTTTCTTCCCTTCGATAATGCTGGGTAACAGAAGCTTTTAATTGTGTTACTGCTTTGAACCAGCTGCTGTTGCAGGTTGGGCTGGTTGACCTGAGTCTCTGTGGCTTTGTGTCAAGAGGACAGTGTGTGGCAGCAGAATTTGTGAGTTCAGGTGAATGCCACTTACCTACTCTGGGTGCACGATATAAGCATTCTCTCACCTCTCTTATCTGTCACGTTGGTGAGCTCACTCACCTTTCTTACAGCAGTATGAATAGGGGTGTGGAGAGATGCACAGAGAAAATTTCTACTCATCCCTTGAATGTGTTCAGGGAGCTCACAAACAGCCTGACCCCTCAGCTGAAAGGCTGGTGGACAAGTCCTGAGGCCATTGCAGCAGCTTGTGCCTGCTCTGCTGCAGCTCTGTGCAGTTCCCTTATGAGTGCAAGATGTGTCTCTTCCCCAAAGGGAGGAGGTGCCACTGAAACATGAAGCCAGGGTTGTCTGTATTGAGTGTCAGGACGGAGCCATCATTCCAACAATGTTTTTAACAGCAAAGTTTGAAAATCCCCCATGCATAATATTTTGCAAGCGGCAGGATTACCTTGTAGCTGCTGTTGGCAGCCTCACGTGGTCCGGAGATGCTGTATTCCCAGGCTGTTGGAAAACGCACAAGTCATTGTCAGTTCAGGCCAGAAATGGAGTCCAGTTGTTTCGCAGTCATGTTCTGCTGAGTGTAGTGCAGGATTCCTTTGCGTTCCCCTTTTGTGCCTCCTCTAGTTTCATGCTCCTTGAAGTGTCGTAGTTGCCATCTGTCTGCTGCACGCTCGGATATTGCCCTGTTTGGGGGTTTGTGTGGTTTGCTACCTGCAGACTCGGACCCAGTCACAGTACATGGGATTTCAGTCGGAGAAGCAAGTGCAGAGGGTGGTATGGAATGGGTCTCCTCTGGTGAGGGTCTCTCCTTAGGGAAGAAGCAGATTTTCATGTCAGGGAAGGAAAAGGCACATGAAAGTTTGAATTTGCCCAATGTCTTTTTAGTAGCCCAGCTGATACCTCTGGCAAAATCTGGGAGAAACATGAAGAGAGTTCCGTGCATTAGGGACCACCTGGTCACAACCAGCCACAGAGAAGGGTAGTCATCATTTGTGTTTTCTGCAATGCCAAGCACACTCTTTGGACTAAGTGGTACCCTGGGAGGGGAAGGCTGAATAAAAGATGAAGAGCAGGGTTATGAAGAACTTGTGTGAGAAGCTGTGGGCTGGAGCTCTGTGGCCAAGTTGTAGATGAATCCTCACGATTCCTGACTAGCTCTCTAACTGCCAGTGTAATCTGATCAAAAGCCACATGGTGATGAAGGCATTCCTTGATGTACCAGGTACTTTCTCTGCCTGTTTTTCGTATTCACGTAATATTTCTTTCCAGCCCCAGTTACATATCTTTATTTGGCAAGCAAATTGCTCCAACAAAAGCTGGCAGAGCAGTTCACAGTGAATTTCATAGTGAGTGTGCCAGGGCTGTTTGTTAATACAGAGATGAGCTGCCAGAATGCTGAGGTCTCCTAACACCCCACAAAACTGCCTGACGTACCTTGTGAGTAATTAACCACCACTCAGTTCTAAGAGGCAACCTTCAGTAACAGAATTCACCCAAATATAATATCTTTAAACTCAGGATAGAACCAGTGGCATACGAAGGGAGGGTGACTGAATTGCTCAGAGTTTAATGACCCTTTAACTATGCAATAAGGATTTCTGGCTCCTATGAAAATTGCTGTGCACCATAGAGTTGTGGACCTTATTATTAGTGAGCAGTTCCAGTGGCTTCAAACTCTGTGTATTCACTCCAAGGTACAAATGGCCAAAGGAATCCCCACGGCTATTAGCAAGAATCATGCACATTTGAGAAAGAACACTTAGCATTGGGAGAGGAAAATTTTGAAGAGCTCCAACTTTGGTCCTCCAGCTGATCCAGGAAACTGAGGTGAGATGACAACATTCTTTGAACCAACTCAGAACTTCAGAGGGGTGGACCTCAAAGTGTCTCTCTTGGACACCCCTCTGAATCCTGTTAATCAAATTTCTTGCCTTAGACCATTTCACAGTTATTTTCCTAATTTAAAACATAACTGGCACTGGTCAGTATTTACTTGGGTTTAGTTCTCTACTCACATTGTGCTGGATGTCAGGATGGTCTTTGCTGAGGACTCTGGTGGTGTCATCACGAGCTGATGTGGCACAATTGCATGAGCTCCCAAAGGAGGAGCTTTTACTTTTGTGCTAGACTTGAACCCAGGGGCATGAGAATCAAAGTCAATTTTCATTGGAAGGCTTTTTTTCTGTTCTTTGCAGTTTAAAGACACTGTTACTGAACTGGAGTGTATACATGCCACAGTTATCCTGCTTGACACGTAAGGGAATTCTGTCTTGCACTGTTCTGATGGGGGAAAAATCTTCTATTCCTTCAAGTTTTTGATCTAAAATGGGGGCAGGGCAAGGGTAGAGGCGATGTGGTCCCCTGTTTCTGCTGGGGAACAGTGGTATCAGAACAATGATGGTGTCTTCCTGAAATTCCTCAAATTTTAGCACTGCTATTGTATACAAATGCAGTAAAATAATTCTCTGAGTACACACTGTCTTTCCAGGTGTTTGCCAAACTCGAAATTAACATATCAGGCGTCTTCAGGCTAAGAGTCTGAAACAAGAACATGGGCTGCTGAAACGCATGCCGAGTTAAAACCTGTGATGCCTTGAGGTGGCCACCTAAAACACAGAGGCTAGACAAAGATAAGAGAATAAAAGTAGGTATTTATTTGAAGGGCCTTCAAAGGTACATCCTGGGCAGTCAAAAGGCTCCACCCAAGATGGATGCTGGGTCACAGGTTCTTCACACTCTCATAAGTTTGGTCCATTTGCATATCCAATTATAACCTCATTTAATGATGTAATTACTCCAATTTCCCCCCTTCCCCCCCGGCTTTAGTTTACACATTTTGGGGCCTAGTGTCCTTGAAGAGCAAACCTAGACAGGTTTGTTATGTCTAACCATGATGAGAGAACGATAGTTAACAGACCACATGAAACTTCAGAGCTACCTACTAAGCAGTACAGGATTTGAAAAATATAAAAGTTAAAATCTAAGGCATAATTCGGGAGAAAAGTGTGACAGAGGACTATTCCTGGCCTGAGGAAAAGGTAAAAAAGTCAAAGTATTAAATTAAAAAATTTACTGGAAAATTGCTGTAGTGACTCATGGTCAGAGGAAAGCAGGATTTGGCTGTGTCACAGAGGAGCATCCTTATCCTGTGTGCCAGATGGATCTTGGCTTCCTTGCTCAAACACTGGATACAGGCCTCAGCCTGCTGTCACCAATAATCATGTGTGCACGCACAGAGTATATCCCATTGTACGTAATGTTCCCTGGCACACAGAGCACAGAGATGCCATAGAGATGGCCCTTTAGCATGTGATTTTTGAGACACCTGAAGAAGAGTGATTTGATGGAAGTGGAGACTTGGAGAGATCTTTGATAGTTGGATTGCAGGAACACAGCAGAGTGGCAAAAATTTGACCGTATGTACAGAGTGAGCTTACATATTTCTTAAAGAAAAAAATTGGTTGATCCTTAACATCTCTTAAGCAAACTGAGGAAAAATAGTGATGAAAAGCCAGGAATTGTTCCTGGCTTTATCTAGAAAATTCAGGTCTAACTTGCTCTGCTGTTTGACATGTTATTAAAAAACTGATGAATAAATCTATGCTTTTGACATATATCAAGCATGTGTAAGCATGATGTCCTATATGGCTCACTGCCATTAAATTAAAGATTTCATAGGAGAAAAAAGGCAACCTAACATGATCAGTCCAAATTACAAATAAGTACCTACCTTTATTCCCTTATTCCTCTCTGGTCTCTGTTCTTAGGTAGCCATTTAAGGCATCACAGTGAGCATTCACATCCAGTGATGTGAACTGGATCAATCCTGATCTAACTATCCCAATTTCAGTAATGTTAGCCAGGCTGATTTTTCAACTTTAAGAAGAAAGATAAATAAAAAATAACCCACATGATTGGTTTGGTTTGTTTTTTATTCCAAGTAATAGTCTATCTTGGCCCAAAGCAACCAGAGTAAAATACTGCCTAAAGGATGGTTTGTTTCAAAGTAAAAACAGGGTTTGGAAGAGGTCACACAAGTGCACAAGGAGAATTGGTAAGAGCAGAGCCATTAGAACATGGTTTGATTCATTTGGGACTTACAAGCCTGAAAACTTACACGGAGCTGGTTTCTGGAATCTAGAGGTGCTTCAGTCTGTAATGCTGAAAACTTGTCTTCGTGGTCCGTGATGGTCTTCGGTCTGTTGGCATTTTAAACAAATGGAGCCCTACAGACATTCCAAATGCATTTCCTCATGTATCACTAGCTCTGTTTGATGCAGTAGGTGGGGTCTGAGAAAGGAATCCCCTCAAGCTTTGAAAGTTAGTGCAGTGATCTTTCAAATCATTACTGAAACTCACCACTAAAATGTTTCTCATTTCTTGCTAAAATTTCAGGTTTACACCAAGGCAGTGTTCAACTTCTTTTTTTGTTTTTAATTGATGTGGAAGATCTGAAGTCATAAAATGCTGTGTGACTACAGGACGTCAGCATCAACCAGCAGGTAAGAAAGTGTTTTAACCACCAGGGAAACTTCAATAATTTGGTGTTTGAGAGATAGACCTACACAAACAAAAATTTGCATGGCATTTAACTGGACTTTACTTGCTAATTAATAACCCCGTGTAACATTCACAATTAAAATTTTAAAGACAGCTACAGTTTCTTGTTGCAAATTTTTAAAGGCAGAGTGCACAGGTTTCAAGATGAGTGTCACAAAGCGTTGCTAAAATCATGAGACTTAGGATCAAGCTATCTTTCTGATAACTACTGTGCCTCATTTGCAAGAAGAAATAACTTCTATTGGGAGGTATACAGAGACCCCTGGGCCAGGGGTTGGAGGCAGCTGCTACTGTGGCAGCTTTTCTCCAGCAGAACACAGCAGGATGATGGAGGCTGCTGTCATAAATGTTCTGTTCAGGGTTGTCTTCTCATGACTGAGTCTTATTTAGGGTGTTTATTGAGGTCTTCAACTATAGTAAAACCAATGTTTTGACCTCCAAGTCTCAGAAAATTTATTGAAGGCAACTAAGGGATGCTTTTCTCCNTTTGACCTCCAAGTCTCAGAAAATAAGAGATGAGGCACATTTATTGAAAGCAACTAAGGGATGATTTTCTCCAGAACGAATGGGCTTCATTAAAAGCACTCACTAGTGACTTAGTGCTTTGATGAAAGGTGAGAGGACTGTATAGAATGGAACCCTGAACAAAAATCTTGTCTTGGTCCCTTCCATTCTGCTGATTTTGATGTCAGAAAATGCATAAATGCACACTGCCACAGGTCCCGGTACCTCGCATTTATGAAGAATCTTATTTTCAATCTCTTTGGCAAAAAGAGTTGAAAATGTCTTTTAAAAACATTCAGTTATAAACTGGCAAGAGGTTAAATATTTGATAAAAATTTTCATGGTAATTTAGTGTAATTTCTGCTGCTTGCTGAAGTATCTCAGCAGGAATTTCTATTACCTATTTACTAAACCCAAACCATAACCTACTTCGTAGGAAGACCTCAGGCCGTATTTTCATCTCTTTCTAGAGGTTCATGAGGAAATGTCAGTCCTGGCTGAGGCGTGAGGCTGAATGGAGCTGCCCAAAAAGAGCCTGTACAGCAAGAGCTGGAGAAGGATCCTCACAGCAGAACCTCTGAGTGACCTCACCTTGTCTCTTCAGAAGGAAGGAGAGCAGGCAGCACAAACAGCTGTGCAGGTGAGTGACTTAGAGCCACAGCAGCTTCCCCAGAGCTCAAAACCACTGCCTCGGTGTCTGCTGAGACTGCAGCTGTCACAATGCTTTACAAGTCCATGTATTGTAAAGCATCGATAAAACAGAGACCTGAATCCACCTCATGGCACCTGAGTACTTATTCCTGTCTACCTTCTGAATTAATTCAGATTCTGGGTTCTAAGGACCATTTGTAAAAATGGCAAAAAAACTCTGATAGTCTTGCATAGATGGGTTTCTGTTTTAACCAGGGAATCTTAAGCTCAGAAAGCTGTAGTAATATGATGAACCAGACTAAAATGTGTTAATTTTATACTCCTTGGCATCTAACAGCAGTTTGTACAGACTGAGCAGAATGAGGAAATGTGGTAGCTGCTCCTTCTTGTAAAATGGACATTTTATATTGTAGAACCTCTTAAATTACTGGTGAGACTTCTCTTAAAGTTAGCTTGAAAATTGTCATTCTTCCTGAACAATAGCACTCTTTTCATACTATAGTGAAATGCATTTTGATTTTTAAATCTGGTTATAAGGGCTATTTCACTTTGGTGGGATTGCCATCTTTTGTTTCATTTCACTACAATGAAAATGAGACTTTCAATCTAGAAACAAAAACAAGATTCCCAATTAGTAGCAAGTAACAGTCTCCTTTACTGATCACTTTAAAATAAGGACAAGGTATTTCAACTATTCACAGATATTTCTAACATATCACAAAGTAACATAAGAAAAAGATCATAATCATATTTGAAGCAAAATAGTTTAAAATTTAATGTTTACAAATGCATTTCTTTTCAAAATGTTTGCTGATACAGTTTTGCAGGAGACTCTCTGTTTGGTCACATACACTTCTGCTCGACACATTGTGTTTTGTCCTAGGGGACAAATGGGAAAAATAGTCTCAGACTGGTACTTTGTCAGAAACAGGGATTTGGAATATGACCTCTAATGGTCATGCAATTTTGTGTCTGTGAACTTTGTACAGACAAACACGTCTTTGTACAAGACTGAACATGTTTTGCAACTGACATTTACTTTACACTGTATTCAAGTATTCAAAAGAACTGAGATCTATTTCTTCTATACATGTATTTTGAAGCTTTAAGGCTACACCACTAACAACACTTTACCGATCTTTTGTCATTTTCTTACAAGTTACAGTTACTTTATCAATTTTACAATTGCAAGCAGTGATGATGATGATGCCCACTTAAAAAATTCCACACCAAACAGAAGAATTCCCTGGGAAACTGCACAGCATGTGCATGATACGTAACTATAAAATTAGTCCAAAGTTTTGATAAATACTTAGTTCCCACTAGAGCCAGTATCTGTTCTGGTTGTAAAGAATAAAATGTTTATTATTTACAGAAGGTTGGGTGGAGTATGGACATTTGACAAAGAGCACTTTGAGGCATTTCAGGGTCTGAATTGTTAGTACAGTGTTAATGTAGCTGCCCTTTTTCCTTAAGCATAGCCTTGTGCCACCTGGGGGAAGGGATCACTCCTGGCAGCGTCAACAGGCTCAACCTTACAAGATCCAAGTTCATCTTTTCCTGGCTGCTCAGTCTTCAGCTGAACCAGGAGCTTCTTGCGGGATTGAGAGCCCTTTGGGGCTTGCTTGCGAGCTCAATGTGAACGTGTACAGCATTTTCAGATGCCAGGTTTACATCAGGGAAGTGTTTGGCCTTTCGCCTTCAGGACATTACCACACGAAAAACTGTACCAGCATTTTTCAGTGAGCACCATTAACTGACTTTGGTAACTTGGCATGACCAGCAGTATTGAAGAAGATGCTGAACTCCTGTCTCATACAAAAAGAAAGTACAGCTGCCAATTACCCTGGAACTACAGTCTGTAAATACTAAAAACATAAATATGTTAACCATACACATATACACAAAACACAGCAGTAGCAATATTACAGGATGCAATGCCTACTCTCTATAACTGGTTTTGGTTAATACAGATGCAACAGCAAAATAAATGCTATTTCATATGTGACAAACCTTTCTTCAAAGGTCAGTGGCAGTAAGCCAAAGTTCAGGTCCAGGCTTTCACTAATCCAATGTGACTCACACAAATTAATCAATGAAATAGTAGCACTAAGGGAAGATAATGACTGTCAGTTGAAACTAAGATGGAGCTTTCTTTTGCCACTATTTGTAATCAATTCTCCCTTTTTCATAAGTACTGTTTCTGTGAGCACTCATCAGACCTAACGGGACAAAGTTATTACGTACAAAATATGATTTAGGGGTAAGGATTAACAGGAAGAACCAGAACCTGAGACTGGATTTCCTCAGTCCTGTGGATTCTCCATGTATTTAAGTGAAATTTCCATGAGATTGCACTTAGCAGACCACTAAGAAGTTGTTCTCTCCCACTTTTTTCTTCTTTTCCATGCAGTTCTGTTTCAAAGTTTGACAGGAATTGCATGCGAAGGGCAAGAGGAGATGATTGCTGGTCCATGGTCTTGGCTAATGCTCTTCAGAGCAGCGTCCTCTCCTCAAGACCACATCATCTAGTCCAATATCCCCAGTTTTTCCTTTCCCTTTCTCTCCTCTGAAAATAACCTAGGAAGAGAAAGGGAACAATTTGAGTGAGCAGTTTAAAAAAAAAAAAATTACAGAGATAATTCATTAGAAAATGTGATGAAGGATTCTGGTCTTCATTCAAATTTGCCTCAGGTTTGCAGTAAGCCCTTCCAAAATCGCTACCATTTAGTTGCTTTTGCATTTTGATTAGCTAGAAAGTAAAACTTCCACATTTCTTCCTGATTTCTCTTTGGCAGAGGGCTTCCTGCTTACTTAAGTTTTCCCTCACTCCCTGATCTTTGGGTAAGTGTCACAGTGGTTCAGGTCAGCAGCCCTGGCTGCCCGTGCTGGTTGGAAAAGATCCCAAACTCGAGTGTACCATGAGGCAGCTCCCATCTGTGGTCCAATGGATGGCAGGTCATGCTGACAGCTACTGCCAGGGGCCAGGAGAGGCAGGGGACAGTGTGAAGGGGAACTGCTGGTCGTGGAGTGGCCTTGTCTGCCAGGCAAGACATTAGTGATGCACACTTACTGAGACAGGCACAAGGACTGCCAGAAGTGATAAATTTAGGGGAAAAAAAAAGGTAAGAATATAGCAAATACATTGTTCACCTGTTACAAACGTCCACGTTCTCAGTCCGACATTCATTTACGCCTAACAAAGTCAGGTGTCTTTGCTACTGTTGCTGAGGTAAAGTTTCCAGAAAATTATCTGCAGTAATTACAGCCTTAATGTACATTTACAAGATACTGTCTTGTAGCCTGCTCCCATCATGAGCATTATGATGTGCGAGCTTTTCAGAGCACCTGATATTTTAGTCAGAGTAAAACAAGCCCTGAAGTACCCAATCCACATCTTCAGATCTGAAACAGAAACTACCTTCAAAGGTTGAAGAATAACACTGAGCTTTTGATACCAGTTAATCACACATTAAGATTTCCATATATTAAAAGATTCTCCATGGCACTTCAGGCAGCTTCCTTTGATTGCACTAAACCATTTTATGTTATGGACATTGTTAGGTCATCATTCACCTCCTTGGCCTGCAGCTGCAGGCATGCTAAAGGGCATAAAACCACATGAGATTGCACATGTAATCTCCCTGCTTTACCAAAAATTACTTATTTTCAGAATCTTTGCCCTGGTCAAGCCAGTTACTAATTCACAGGGCATGATTCTTCCTATTTCATGGCACTGTATTATTCAAGCATTATTCATGAGGATTATTGATACAGGCTTTTTTTGAAATCCCTATAGAGTATGACTCTGCCCATGAGGTTATTCTTTCCTATGTGGTGATTCCCTTAAAATAGGCTGTACCAGGTCGCTTAGGAAATGACACAGTAGTCTGAGTATATTTCTTTTTTTTTTTCCTTTGTGTAAAACTAATTTAAAAAACCACACGACTCTCATCAGTATTGTGGTTCCATTGGCAAAGATCAAAGTAGTAAAACAGACTGAAACTGAACCCAGAAGACAAACACTGCAGTGCTGCACCATTTAAGTGTCTTCAGCTTTTGAGGCAAAAGCCCGAAAAGCAACACAAGCATCAGTACTCACACTCTTGATGCCCAGTCCTCGTAAAGTTATGTGTGTCTGTCTCCAGCCATGGCCACCATTCCTTCCCCAGACAGCAGGGCCGTGAGCACCATTCTTCCTTACAAAGACTTGGAGGGCACCGGAATGCAGCCCAGGCACCTTATGCCTAAAGGACAGGCACAAGTCTCCAGCCTGAGCCACGTGACCCAACGGCAGGATAAGGTGTGCTACTCTTCCTTCCTTGCCTTTGGGATCCGAGATGGTAAGGTACTGTCCCCCTGCAGTGGAAAAAACAGTTAGTTGGGGGGGGTTTTTTATGGTTCTTTTAATGCTACTAGGTTGCAAGACCAAACGCACAAGAGTGATTAAAAAAAATTATTAAGGGGTCCACAAGGTCCAGGGAGTGTTAAATAAGGCATATATACCAAAACTGGTGCATCTGCCTCCTACAGAGTAAGATTTACATTGCTGCTTTTCTCTATACACTAGTACCAGGTTAGGTGTTGCCCATCTAATCTCTTTCTGACAAAGCAAGCAATACCTCTCTCAAAAACTAAAACCTCGTGTATTCTGTCATTTCTGACAATCCCTTGGTGACTGCATGATTTTAAACCCACAGCGACATTAAAGCCACTGTGCAAATTAACACACTTTTCAAGCTGCAATGTTCTGCTGCTGGACAGATAAAGGAGAAGACCAGAATAAATGCTATCACACAACTGAGTTGTGGCTCTGTCCCTTTCCTTTTTTTTGGGAACTATGTTAGCAGGTTTAGTCTCAAAGCACACCCATTTGCAACCCCGACAGCCTCTTTTATTTAACTGTAATTTAAACTCTTAATCTGGATTAGATAGAGAAAGCAAGAAGCAGCAATGATTTCCACATGGCTGTTAACCCTGAAGCCTAACAGTGGGAAGTTGGCAGTGAACATACAGACTCAATTCTAAACCCTATTTTTATCTCTTATCAAGTATGAAGTAAAGGTGCCTTCCAGAAAACACTTAGAACACGAGAAGCTAAGGATCTCAAGTATGGCAACATCCATTAAACCTAAAAAGAAAAAAGGCACCTTTCACACTGACATTAAGAACTACACTAAATGAGATTTCACACCTTGGAGAAAACCCAGACCTGTACGTGTTTTTGTATTTTTTATTAAAACTTTTGCAAGGTGGGTGAAACCTTTAAAATCTGAAATGAGTATATGGAAAATGGTTAAAAAAAAATAAACCAAACTTATTTAACACTGAATCTAAGAATATTTTTTCTTTATGAGATTAGATCTTAGGGGCTTTTTTAAAATTTAAAATGCCACCTTTACCTTAAGTTCATTAAGAAAGGTGGGATTTTTAGTCTCCTTAGTTACATCCAACGATACAGAAATATTAGGGGTTTGTAGTATTGTTGACATACACAGTTAAACAGGATAGAAAAATATTTTGTAATTGTCTCCCTGCTACTACTCAACCAGAGCACTATTTTTTGAAAGCTTCTCTTTGAAAGTCACAATGATTCAAAGCTGTTAAGATTTAATGACAACGTACCAGGGCTTGTCACACTCTTAAAAGGAAAGCCAACCTTATCTCCAATTCACTACTTCTACATAAGTTTGTAAGTTCTTTGCTCTCAGTGAGATTTAGCAAAGCCAAGTATTACACTGCTGTCTGGGCCCCTAGATCAGCACTTAGCCATGAGGGGGGATCCATTTGTCCGAGGATCTGTTAAAACTTTTTGGTGGGTATTTTCTCAGGGAGTTTTCTTTTTTTCTTTCAATGCATTGCTTTTGCAGCAAGGTCACTAATTGCTAAATTAAGCACAATAAAGTCTAAATAACGGTACCTGTTTGCCAAAGATACAATTATACCACTATGAAAGTACTGACTTCTTAAGTGCATCATTTTCAGATGGTTACTGTGGCTGAATTCAATCAATAGGAAACAGATTTAGGTAAGCACAAAGCAAACATATCTGTAGGCAAGCCCCTGCAGGAAAAAGTCCCCTCAAATCAGCATTTTCTGCATGCAAGATAAGCTTATAATGCTTCAGCACAGCACCTTTCAAAATGCAGGTTCTGATAAAACAATAAATAGCAAACTTTGCAAGGTGAAAGCAAACAGTCAGGAACAAGCTGTGAAAATAAATCCTTGCAACAAGGTATTCCAGACAGGAGGGAGTGGGTGGGTGACTTCAAGGGACTAGTTTTAACAGGTTATGTCAACAGCAGCAGAACATACACAGGAAATAAAAAGCTGAGCTTGTCCCTGACTACTGGGAAACAGTAGGGGAAAAGTCTGACAAAAAAAGAGCCAGTTAAAAATCATAGTTCGGGAACTTAATATGTATTAACACCAGTTTTTTGAGTACAGATAATGAATATGCTTTGAGTGACTTGAAAAAAATGGGTTTTTACATCTGCTTTTTTAAAAAAGGTATGAATTATGTGTAATATTTTCTTTTTTCAGGCACCAGTCTGAAAGCAGGAGACAGCTGCCTGTTTTCCCATCTGCAGGAGGAAGGAGCCCTGCTCTCCCAGTCATTCCTGAGGCTTTTCAAGTGTCACAAAGAGCTCCTGAAGTACAGCAGCCTGCGTGGGGAGAGCCCTTCCTGGCCAGTGAAGCCAGCACTTCCACTGAGGCAGCCAACCAGCCTGGAAAAGGTGCCAGCTGACCTGCTGTGGTGGCAAATGACTGTCCCAGCAGTGGCAGCATGAGGCCAGACAGCTGTGACAGGATGCTGCATGAGGAAAATGGCTCTCGGTGCCCTCACCCTCCCTCATCTTACCCTGTACCCCTGTCCCGCCTGAGAGCGCGCTTCCTTCCGCAGGCTGCCAGCCCCCACACAGTGCCAGCTTTGTGCACTTCAAAGGCTGCTCCTTGGGGATGAAGTAATCCCATCATTATGGGGAGCCAGGGATGTGTGTCTAATCCTCGGCACCGTGGGGCAGGCCCTGCTGGGGGAAGGGAAGGCAGGCAAGGACAGCAGCCTCTCAGTGCCGCACCAAAATCCATAGGGGACAAAACATCCCACTTCCTGGGACAGCAGAGGTGGGAGAGAGGGGAGGGCTGCTCCTGTGGCTGAGCTCCAGTGCTGATGCCAGTCTCCTGTCCTGCAAGCAGCTACTGAACACTCCCCTCTAATGTTTACCATCCCAAACAATCCCATTTTCAGAAGCCTCTGTTTTAGAATATATAACTTGTCTGCCTTCCAGTTACTTAACATTTTTCCTGTATACAGATTGATTTTATTGAATTCTACTCCAATCTATAGCAATCTGAGAGCTTAAACTAGAACATTATATCTGGCAGCAAAACAAAGACGAGTACTTTCTATACACTCAGAAGAGGTGTGGGTATGAAATATATCCCAGAACTAAAGGGAACAGAAGCTGTGTAGTTTGTCCTTAGGCAGGAACTGTCGTCAACCTCAAGCCTGGGTGGTTCTTCAGCTGCAGGATGTGATAGTACACAGATCACTCACCTGATGCATCTCTCACTGGCTCCCAGTGCAAGTCATCCTCTTTGTCCTTGATCCATCCGCACAGCCCACTATCAAAATTACAGCTGTGCACCAGCACACCTGGCAGAACAGAGCAGGTGGTCACAAAAAAACCTAGAAGTGATCCAGATTGTTCTGGTTTTCGATTTCCTATGGGGCTGGCACTAGTAAGTAAGGAAAGTAAATGTAGAAGAAGGGGCCCTAGGAAAAGAATCTGAAAAAATACTAAAACAATAAAAAGGACCCTTGTATTATTAACAATGCACACTATTTTTGTGCTAAATTTTTTTGGAAATAAAAGTATAAAGGTTCTCATAGGCAAGGGGTTGGTTTTATATGGTTTTAGAAAGCATAATTTTAAAGAGGGGCATAAGATGTAGGAGCCCTGAAAAATGTAAAAACCCCCAAGAAATCTCAAAAAATCATAAACCCTAGGTCCTGAATACGAGACATGTCTTTACCTGGGTCATCGTTTGCTTCAAATTCATCAGCTGTAATCCCTCTTTCAATTTCAAGTATTTCAAACAGATTATTGCTCACTCCAGGCTGGCGTGGAACTGTGAGACAAAATTAATGAGATAAGGAAGTAGGTCACTTTATCTTTAACAAAAACCAGCAGAGCAGCTCTGGGCATTGTGCTTTTCCTGGCAATTTCAATATATTTAATTATATTCATCATGAAGTCTCATAAATTTTATGCCTACGTGATTTATGATTTGTGTTGTAACATTTACCTAAGCACTATAAAAGGTAATTCCAAATCTCCTAAAGGCCCTTTGAATGAAAGCTCCTTTTTAACCAAGGGGGAAAGCTTTAACCTTGAAGCATACCATTCCTCTCCAAATGCATTCTCAGAGACAGTGGTTTCTCAATAAAACAAAGCCACATGAAAGTCCTCACTCAACCCTTCCACAGAGGTTTATAGGAGAACCTTGACAGGAGGCAGCAGTACCTGGAAAAGGCCCCACGTGCACTTAAGCTTTGAAATACAGCTGAAGGTACATCCACCTATCTGCAAAGGATCAGAGCCCCCCAAACAATTATCAGGGTTGTACTGGGAGCTGAGAAGGAGGAGCTGTAGTGGAAGCTGGAATTCAACTGTAATTATACTTTCTGCTTCACAGCACAGCCTGTCCTTCAGCTGCTGTTCCCAGCTGCAAGGAGAAGGAGCAGCTCTCGGTGATCAAGAGGCCCACAAGCTATTAGACATTCAGCATCCAGGACAACCTGAAATTTATGAGGTCTTTGTAGGAGTGATGGCTGCCAAAGTCAGGTGGCTACAAAGACTCCCACGTATTTCTGAAGATGCTGTGCCAGTCTGTGAACATCTCACTCAGATTCCTTGCCTGATGGACAGCTGTCAGCTAGAAATAAACAGATTGCACTGAATAGAGCTGTCTTGGAAAGTTCCTCTTTTAGAGGTAGGTCTAATGCATAATTCATAACAGTAGTTATGTGTTTCAGACATGTCCTTAGATTTTATAGGCACCTCTGACACCTAAGGTATTTGTAGGGGCCTTATCTATTAAAAACTTCACATGTTTTCCATTTGCAGTGCTAAAATAGCTATTAATGTCTCTATAGACTTCAAGGGCAAGTGAGAACAAGAAGAATTGAGATGACTGGAAGGACTGCTGTTTTCAGAAAATCAAATGAAAGCTTAAGAAGGAACTTGTTTTTCACTAGGACAACATGAATATAGCACTGCTGTGAGAGCTTGTCTAAAGCCAGAATACAGGAATGAAAAAAAAGTTGAAATTGGGACAAAATAAGCAAACTCTAATGTATTTTTAAAATACTATTCTAGGCTAGAGATCTTGAATAAAAATTTTGTACAATCAAACAAATAGTTAGAAAGCTCAAAATCTGTAGGAAACTGATGACCTCATAAATATAATAGCCATTATTTGAATCATTAGGTCTCCCTTTTTTTTGTTTCCCTTTTCTTTTTAATCCTTTGCAGATTTTAGACTATGTCTATTTGCAGCCTAGGATATTAATGCTCAAAACAGCTTCCGACTTACTGCTGACTTGGGTATTAGAGGACTGTTAATTTTTAAAAATACCTCGACTGTAAATAGTCTTTTTGCTGCTTTATTTCATCTGGGCTATTTTGCCTACGTGATTAGAAAAAGAAACCTTACAAATGTGTACAGCCCACACAACCTAGGCCAATAATTGCCTTGCTGTACACCTACGCACAAATATTATGTTCAGTCACATAAAGGCATCACTCACCCTTAATCCCTGCCAGCACTGCTGTACTGCTCTTTCCTAGGAGCTCTATCTATGCTGCTGCACGCCCAGGGACCACCACCTTGCCTTTCCTCACCTCAGACTGTGCCAAGGGAAGAAGATACTGTTTGTTTTCCGTGCTACAGAGAACAAGTCAGTGATTCGCTTCAGCTTCAGCTGAGCAGCAGCTGAGCGCAACACGGCAGGGACCAAAGAGCGCAGGCTCACAGGCAGGGAGTTAAAAGGCTCTAAATGAGCACTGAGGCAAAGAGCATGAAGGAAACCCACTGCTCCAAGATTTGTAGGGTACTCAGGGGTCACAGTTTCAAGGTGCATGTCCTGTGCACCCTCTTCCCAGTCCGTCATAGTCCTTGTTTATGGAAAATACTGCAAAATATACTGGGAATTTATTTTGTAAACTACTTCAGTTTACTTCCTGAAGTACCATTTCCGATGCAATGCTGTTTTCTACAAACCTGAGTTACATCTGTGCACACATGCAGGCATTCTCCAAATTCAAGTTGATGTATCTGGCTGTAATTAAAGCTCTGCAAATTTATTTTTTTCAAAAATTCCCCGAGAGTTTTTTCCAAACACGTTTTTTATGAACTTCTAGAAGAATGTGTTGCAGTGTTTTAATACAGTCACTTCAGTGCTTGAACCTAATTACAGGAATGTGCACTCAATTTGAAACAAGGGTTACCATAAGTGATGCAGGACTCTAAATATGACCCACATGTACACTTCTTTTTGCCACGACAATCAACATGTTGAGTGGCGATCATGGGAGAAAGTATTTGGCTCAATTATTTTCTGCAAGCTTTCCAAGCCCTTTCTGTGTACTTTATACAGTGCATCAGTGTGCTTTTCACTTAACTTCAATGGTTTGATAAAGCTTGTTAAATAGAAACTTGGCTCCTTTTTCTTGGAGAATTTTATAAGCTCTAAGTGAGCCAATACATCAACACTACTATATTCTCAAAGTTCATGAGCTAACTTCTTCATAGATGCCCAAATCTGGGGGAAGATATTAAAAAAGAGTGATTTCTTTCAGCTTTTTTAACCTTTGGGAAAACAGTGTTTTTTTATTTACTTTCTAATTGCTGAGCTTGGGAGTATAAGAAAATGCATGTATATATATCAGTTTGCTTGCAATAAACTGAATAATTGCTGTTTTGGTGTTACAAAATCAAAACATGGAATGTAACTTCATGTTAGTAGTAGTTGCTATTACTATTAATAATGCAGTTCTCTAACAGAAAACATTTGTTTAGCACTTCAAGTACAATTCCATTACACACAGTAATCATGATTAGGCTTCCCATTTGCTAAAAACAACAACAAAAAAGGACAAATATTTTTCAACTGAAGAGTTGTGATTGAAAGCTGTTACATCCCACTTCCAAAAAATTCCCGCAAGTGACGAGATCTCACACAGAAGTGGTAGAAAACAACTAAAAGGGTAGTCCGGAGGTCAGTCAGACTGAGAAAACAAGAGCAAGTCCTGTTTTCCTCCAGGGAAGATTTTGATATATGCTGAGCTAAAAAGAAGAGGCAACAGAGAGGTACATTTCACCCTTTTGTTCAGACACTCGTAGTGTCCGGGATATGCTCCTTAAAACTCTACAGATCCGAATTCTACAGTAAGAATTATTTCAGGAAGGGCTTCCATGGACTGTGCCACCCTCTCCAGCACTGTTTACATATGAGAGGAGACACAACAGTGTCAGCATGCCAGCACCCTGAAGTCCAGTCCTGCATTTATTGGGCAGTTACAAGGCTCAGGAAGTTTTAGTGAAATCAAGCATCTTGGTATTTATCTTTGCAGAAAGTTTTCTGCAAAGTAACCTGCCTGCTTTTTTATGAACATCCACTCAGGAGGTGCAGAGTGCCAAGGGAGCTTCAGGGAAACACAGCTAAAACAAGGAGTGTGCAGAAGCCTGCAAATCAGATCTGGGGACAAAACCAGCTGGAAGATTGACTGAGGGCAAGAGTTGTAAGACTCCTAGATTTCCTAATTGAACTCCAGAGTACCAACAGGGACAAAGCACCTATCTTAAATGCTTAAATACAAAGACAAATATATTTCAAAAGGTGCCAGAACTCTGAAAAATAAAATGCTATTTTAAAATAATGCTACTCTAATGATATCAAGGAATAACAAACCCCCCATTCTTTGCTTTTATTATTTCCCTTTTTTTAACAGCTTCGAGGATTACAAAACTGCACTTACAGCACTAAGGACTTCACAGTCACTGAAAGGAATAATAAAGAATGAAGTTTTAATCCAGTCTTTACATTTTTAATAGCTGTTATGAAAAACATTTCCAAATTCCAATCTTTACAGCTCCACTAAGGGCTAAGAAGGAAAACTGCTGAACTGTTTTTAAATACAGATAAGAAGTTTTGTTCTTGTTCTGCTAATATCTAGCATTATGCTTTAAGTTTATGCTTTTAGTGCTTATCATCCAGTTCCCAATTGTAGCAGAAATTCATAGTCTTATTGAGAAGTTTGTCCTATTTGTTAGAGATTTATAACTACATGAGATTCCTCTGTACTCCACTGTAGTTTGTATCAGTCCTGAAATAGTTAAATATTAAGCTATCACTGCATTCCTCTCTCATTGCCATTCCCCCCATATCCATATCAGGAGAAGATTATCCTTGGTGCCAGATTCCACTGTCTGCATCTGACTAAGTGGTTCAAAGGCCAAGTGTAGGAATTCTGTTTTAAAAAATACTAATTTTTTTGTTCTCTAAAAAAGCAGTTCCCTGAAGTCACTGTAGCATTTTTAGAAAGGGGCTAAAACATCTAAAGAAAAGCAGCAACTCAATACCTTTCAAAAATTGCCAAGGCATTTAAATAACTTTATCAGCATTTTTATCATTTGTGCTCTTCATCACTCCTGAACAGAGCAATTTCTCTGGTCCTCAGCTCATTTCAAGTTGAGCAGCACATTCAAGAGAGCTCTGAAGTGGAATCCTAGGTCAAGTTTACTCAGTGTATGGAACAGCAGGTCAAATAACTACAAAGGGAGAAAATAGGGAGCAAGGAGTCACCAAGCGTAGCCCAGGAAAAGGTTAACTAACAAAAAATCAGAATTTGAAAAATGCTTGCAGAAAAAAGTACATTTGCCCCAGCAGGTTTCCTCTCCTGATGTGGACCAATCCTAAACTGGAGGATTTGCAGGATTTGATCTGGAACACTAGGACATCTATCACTGTGCATCAGCCAATGGCCCCTTTGCCACAGATGGCCTGACAGAAGCAGCAACTATTTGATGGCAGAGCAAAGCAGTGCTGCTTTCTCCAAGCCTGGCTAAGCCTTCAGAGCTCCATGGGAAAAAAAGGAAGGGAAATGTCCATGCATGGAAAGAAAACCTAGCTGAAAACACATCTTTAAATACTATGGTCTTTAGCAGATGCTAATGGCTGGGAGACCAGAACTGCCAGTGGTTGTTGTGCACTCTGGGGGCTGGGTTTTGCCCATCCCTGGGATAAAACACTACCTTTTGTGACTCTTGGGAATACAACAACCCTTGGAGACATAGGAGGAAGCAGCCACCTAAGATGGCACAAATTCTTCTGAAGACTTTACAAAACTGAAGTGAAATCCTACTTCATGACTTGAGTGGATCTAACATCGATTTTTCTCCTATGTTTTTCAAGATAATAAGAGTTACAAGACTAATTGCTGCCTGTATTCTCTAGTGGGAAACAAATAAAGGCAGCAAGAGGAAAGCTTTTTCTTCTCTTTCCAGGCAGGCATATGGGGACCACAGAGCAAATAAATTTTTGAGAACTGGCTTCTTTGCTGCCTCGACTGGAGAAGCAGCTGATGTGGGGAAATGAACCTAAAGAAGCTCAGTGTAAGACAAACAAAATCATATCCACAACCCAGGAAAATTGCAAAGATGTCTGATGTAGGTGAGACTTAAACAGAAACAGCTTTAAAGAAGCTGAAGGAAATAGTTTAAAACTCCCCTCCCCTGAGGAAATACAGAGGCAAGTGAAAAATCCACAAATGTTTCTGGTGGTGGGGAGGGTTTGGCAAGAAGCAAGAAGCAAGTCAAAAGCCAGCTAAATGTTACTAGTCATTCCAGTTTGAAATCCCGTATTGTCTTAACACCATGGTTGTTAACATTGTGTCTGGCTGTGAGGAATGATTTTGGAGAGGCACTGGCTTGCACTCGGTGGGAGAGCTGCCATCCTGAGCTCGCAGTGCTTTGCACCGAGCAGCTGCAGCCAAACAGGGTCAGGCACTGCTCTCCTACAGTCCTGGAGCAGGGGCAGGGCTGGCCAGCAGGAACCTGAAGCTCAACCTAGCCTGCACAAATCATCTGTAAGCTAACGTGAAAAGTCTTCCAGCTAACACACTTCACCTTTGCCACGAGCCAAGAGCACTTGTGCAGCCAAGGTCTGCAGCCCCAGTAATGCCCAGGAATGCAGCACCTGGTATAATGCTCCCATGCTGCTGAATCCCTGCTGTGATGACATCTCCAGATGTTCAGGTAGCTCTGTGTTATCCTCACAAGTGCAGTACTGAGGAGAGGCAGAGCCATGCTCTGTGTATCCCACTGTAGTAATGTATGTGGGCTGTAACTTTTCTACCTGCTTTTCTAAACGTCCCAGATGAGGAAATGTAACTTCTCCTTTTCCCCACAAACTCCTACAGTAACAGGATTCAACAGGTGAAGAAACACCTTACCCTAGAAGCAATGCTTTCTTAGAGAAAGCAGCACATTCTTCTGAAACAGAACTGTTTTGCACTCGACTGTAGGCTTCAATTCCTTACAAATGCTTTTTGTGCACACAAATGCTTCTAGACAGAGAGAAGGTAGGAGAGGACTCTGGTGACCACTACCTAGATGATACTTTCAAAGTACCAAGAAGAGAAAGGGAGAAAAACTGAGCAGGAAGCAGAGTGGAAAGGAGAGAAAAAGATAAGAGAGAGGAGAAAAAAAGACACCAGCTCCTTTAAGGATCACACTACTAGCATCATCTGGACCACAAGTGGAATATGCCTTCAGTCATACAATTACATCACACACATATGTATATCAAGTATGTCTCTTGCAGGGAATCAAAAAAAATTATATGGGATTGAAGACAGACATCTGTTGATTTCATCTGAGGACTCTCTGTTCCTCTATTACCTACTGAGGCCAGGAACAGCTGCTGATGCTTGACCCATTTCAGTCCTGCTGTGCTGTGCACTGAAGCTTTTGAAACTATGTATGGATATTACAAACCTCAGAGGGTGGCAGCTGACCTAAACCAATAGTTGACAAACACTTTGCAAAGATTCTCTGTTTGTTATATGTACCATAATGTAAGCTGCAGTCAGACCAAGCCAAACTTAAAAGGCTTTTACTTCCCTGTTTTCCAAACTCCTATATCTGAAGCATATGCATTGAAAGCACTAGCTCCAAAATCTAGCCTCTAGGGACAATACTGAAAGACTAATTGTAAATAATAAGCTTTACACAGAGGATTGTTATGACTTCATGAAAATAGCTGAAAAATATCCCTCTGCTTTAGAATTCCAGAGAACACTTGCAACATGAGACACCTGGGAAGCACAATGCTGTAGTCTACAGTAATTTCCACAAAACTGTATTTTTAACTGTTGGTTCCCATTACATTAAGCTTTGTAAGTCTTTATTGTATTTCCTTTTAGAATTCCATCTAAATGGAATTCTAAAAAATATAAAAACATATTTCTATATTTTTAACTGAACACAAAATCAAAAGTATACTCTACTAAGCAGTACCGAGATTTGGCTTCTAACATTTGTCACCTTCTCTCTCCATTTACAATTTATCTGCCTACAACAGATAAAATGTCACCGGGAAAACTTTTTTGCAAGGAACAAAATATTTCACTGAGTAATGACCTACAACAGCAAAGCCCAAGAAATTACCACAGAGATGCCAAAGCAACCAGAAAATAACTCCCACATTGCTTGTGCACCTGCTCTGAGACAGCAAACTCTCCTTCCTACTACATTGCTTCAGCAGCTTTATTGTACAACAAGATGAAGAGCTGATCCAACACACCCTCCCCGTCTCTAAAATTAGCTGTAGAACTAAAGATGAAATCGGGTGTTGAGTATTTCTTGGCAGATACTCACAGCTCTGTAAGTGCCAGTAATGTCTTCTGTGGAATGCACTAAAGCTGGCACAATGGTGCTGTAGATTTCAGAGGAGCTCTTAAAATTACATGTGTTCATGCTATGAGAATCTTTCCTATCTTCAGATTTTCATGTATCCCTTTCCACAGACACAGTCCATAAAATTAGCCTCTGCTATTTTTATGCATTTTTCCCATTGTTTAGACATGAACATCTGAGACTTTCTGAACCCATACAAAATAGGTCACATAGAAGTCTTTAGGTAATCAGACATCTGAAAGCATAATTAACTACTTCTAGAGGACAATATACTCCATAATTTCAGGGGAGGAAAATAAACACATTTTTTGATTAATTGATTCAGAACTTCCTTCTCAAATTTTTCTTAGGTAATAATCAACAATTTATGCAGCTTTACCATATGACTATTTTCAGTTTGATTTCTCTGCTCTCAATGGCACAGTGTTCCAAAAAACCCAAACAGTATAGTGTTTGCTCCCACCTCACTGCATCTACAGCTTTAATAAACGAAAACATACGAAAAATTACTTACTGAACACATCTCCTCGGGGTTTCTGAGGATCTGGCTGGATCCTGTTGTCATCTATAACTCCTTGGGAAGATGTAGTTTCAATGGGAACATGTGAAGGCTCTTCAGTTGTTACTGGAGGAGTTCTTGGTGGTGGTAGTGTAGCTCTTACCGTTGTAGGCTGAGGCGGTGTTGGAGGTGGAGGTTTCGTCACTGGTGTCGTGACTGGCCTTGCTGTCACTGGCACATATCTCGTGGTTGGCTTGGGTGTCAGTCGAGTCGTTGTCCTGGGTGCAGGTTGAGTTGTCACAGGCGTAGGACGAGTTGTTGGCCCAGGTACAGAACGAGTTGTTGGCCCAGGTGCAGAACGAGTTGTTGGCCCAGGGGTAGGATGAGTTGTTGGCCCAGGGGAAGGATGAGTTGTCAGCCGGGGTGTCGGGCGAGCTGTTGGCCTAGTCACTGGCCTTTCTGTAACAAAAGCAGGTACATGAGGAGGCCTGAGGGGTTGTGCCTCCACTATCAGCAATCCTACTCGTTACACCATTGCCTCCCTCAGGGAGAGTGCAATTGCCCTTGAATATCTGACATGGACCAGGTGGTTCAATCATAACAACAGGAAAAGAGAATCAAAATGGGACCAAAATGGATATCTCAGCTTCTCACTGCAGAAACAATCTATTTCATTAAGACACAGAGAGACTTGGATGAAATTAAGTTTTCTTCCTCTGAAAGTTTCCCTTAGCAACATACTTTAGCATCAGCACTGCTAAATTATCACATCCTTTTAGGGCGTACTTGGCATTGCAGCAGTTTAGAGATAATTTAGAATGACTGAAGGCCAAGACACTTCCATCCCACCTCCTCCCAAGCATCAAGTCTCTTTCAGGTTGGCAAAACTTACCCAAAAGCACTGCTGGTTAAAAAAGCATGGGCAGGAAGCCATGGGTTAAGCAGCCCTCTAAATTGGACAAATTCATAATTGGGAGTGGAAACAAGTTTAGTAGGACACCAATGTTACAACCATTTTAGTCACAGATGGGCAGATATCTTGGGCTTAAGAAAGCTCTTGCAGACCTCTCCTTCTAAACATTTCTCCTTGTCAATAAGCAGTAGTCATTCTAGAGATTGAGCCTAAGTCAGCCTTCATTTAGATCTTTACCTTTGCTAAGTAAACTACTAAGTAAATGACATTTTTCAGCCTTCACAAAAATGAGGTGGTGGACTGAGCACCTCTTTCACCACAGTGACAGTGCCCACAGTACCCTCTCCTCCAATGTTTCATAAAGAAAGGACAACAAATTTTAACCTGATTTCACAAGGAGAGTTTCTGAAGACATGAAACACTAGAATATCTGGTTTTTTATTTTCTATTTGTTAATAAGCCTTTTATATCTCACTGGAGATCTTAAAAGGCTCAGTAAGAACTCTAGTCACATATTTTGCGTACAAGTGTTTCGAGTACAACACACAGTTAAAATGAAGAACAACTGTTTATTAAACAGTGAATTATTTGATGATAGCAGGTAAAAGGGTTTTCCCTCTGGCCACTTGTTTATTACTATCCCTTTGAATACCCTGCAGTTTTGACATTTATAGCATATTAAAATATAAAGTGCCCCTTAGGACTATGTCCCAGTAACACATGAAATGTGCACACACATAATTGCAGGCACTCAGGATGTGAAAGAACACCTTTTACCATGACAGCTACAGCCAAAGGGAAAAAATGGTACTGCTCTTTAAAGAGGTTAGGGAGTCACCAAAGACCAGATCCCACAAAGGAAGGCAGGATCAAAAAGATCCAGCAGATACCATAGAGCTGAACAGTCCTGTGGGATTCAAATATGAGGGAGCTCCAACAGCCTATTCTGTACCAAGGGGGTGGCTGCTACTCCCAAGAGAAAGGTGGCCAAGGGAATTTTCAAACAGCAAATCCTTCCAGAGAAATCCTCCCTCCTGGCTCTGCTCACATCTGGGAAGCAGCAGGGAGTGGATAGGGTGAGTTGCTGAAACAGGCCAGTTGAGGAGTGTACATAACAATAGGGCATGAGTAATGTGCACTGTTTGATCAGACCTACCCTGCTTACTCAGTTGTTCTCATCCTCAAGCAATTGCTAGAATCAAGCTGAGAATAGGGAGAGGTGAATTTATTTCTAATTATGAAAATGTCTCAGAGAAAGATATTTTTACCGAGGCATGCTAAGACCCAGAAAACTCCAACTACATTCTCTGGCTCCTTATTTAGTTTTAAAAATAGTTAAGATAAACTGAGCCTGATAGTGCTGCACCTTAAAGTTTACAAAACGGGACACATAAGCTTTCAGAATCTCTATTTTTAAAGGAGCATTACATACGTGTGCAGTTTGTTCCATTGTCTCTGTACCCTTCTTTACATTTACATTTGTAGGATCCTGGAATGTTGTAGCAGTGCGAAAAGCTACCACACTGATGGTGGCCAAGGGAACATTCATCTATATCTGCAACAGAAAATTTACATTATAAAATCATTTGCTTCAAAGAAACCAGACTTTCTGCTTATCCCTGCAAAAAAACCCCAAACATTATTATGATTTTTTTTATTAAAAAAAAAAAAACCAAAACAAACAAAAAACAAAAAAACTTTTACCAGTTTATGGGAAAAGAAAAAAAGTCACAAATCAATGTGGTGATCCAAACATTAGGGTAAATAAGGACTATTGGGCAACTTTAGTATTGCTCAGCTTATACCTCAGCATCAGCTTCAGACATGCCACGGGTAGATTGCAGTTGAGATTACTAAGATCACAATTTTAACAGCCACTTCTTACAGGTGACAGAATAAAAAAAAAACCAAAGTGTAGGAATACACATGTTCTTAATCACACAGATATTAAACTGGTTTTTCTCCATAAAATGCTTCCTACATTATACATCTGTATAGATGTTTCTACATCAAGCAGAAACTGCTGGAAACCTTTCATATGGCATATCCCCATTTATTGTCAGTGATGCAAGCAAAAATCTTCCAGTGCTCCAAATACAAATTTCTCCGAAAAAAAAACCCACTTAAGCAAACATAAAGCAATACCTCACTATCTCTACATGGTCTTTTTTTCAGTGAAAGAATCACAATCAGTTGAGACCCCATGAAACTAAGGCAGAGAGACCTGGGAATATCTTTGTTGAAGGGCATATACCAGCTGCATTCCAGTCTCATGTCCAGACAAAACCAGGTTATTTCTCAACTCCTGCCTCTTCCCCACCTGTCTTCAGGGGAAGGAAAGTTGGGCAGTCTGGGCTGGGAGGAGCTAGGGTGTGCACATTTTCTTATCTTGGATCTTGGGCATGCCGTGGAGCACACCACTGTTACAGCTCAGACACAGCCTAAGCTCATACACTGCTCCAAGCCTACATCTGCTGATGACAGTGAACCCCACAAGATAAAAGGCTTTGGAAAGGAATTCCTGGGGTCATCAGATCTGCTCTCCCCACCAACTTCCACACAAGAACCAGTTACAAGAATGTGGGCCAAATATACGCTTTGTCTTTCACAGTCTATTTCTATAATCCACCTTTCTTAAAATACTGATGCAGTGTAAAACCACCTGCTTCAACACTTCAGCCATAATAAACAAGCATTCCTCTTTGAACCATTAATTTCATTTTAGAATATGCAGTTCTATTATGTGCACATAAAAAATGGCTCGTTATTACCGTGGCATTGGTATTTGCCTCCGATGTACATCAGATCAAAGCCTTTATGACACCTGCAAATGTAGCTTCCAAAAGTATTGACACAGTGCCTAAATCGTGGACAGAGAACCCTCCCAGTAGCACATTCATCAACATCTGTGGAAACAAAGGAACTGTATTATTCTTAATAACAGTTAAAATACAATGTACACTGTCTAAATGAAACCAGTTTCATATAATGGAAAGCCAAAGAATAGCCCAAGTATTTTTCATAAGGGCCCTTGGTCAGCCAGCAGTAATACCTGAGCACTTCTTCCAGCTGTGCCCTCTCAGTTCAGCTCTGGGTCACAGGCAGACGCCCAGGGAGCAGCTGATGCTCACCCACTGCTGCCCTCCCTGCCTGGGAAAGTCTCAGAGGAGGTCAGGCTGACATGCAAAAGCTGCTTGTGCTTCCACTCTGTAGTCCTTGGACACCGAGCTGAGGCTGCTGAGGGCTCAAACACCAATTCTCCGCTGAGGTAGAGACCTGCCATGCACGGCTGCTTCTGACGCACGCAGCCCCTCGTGTTTGCTGCTTATCTACAGGGCACAGTTCAAGCCTTTGCTCTGCAGCTCTATCACGCTCTTGATCTATGGGAAAGCAAGATTTTGCTCTCCACGCAGTTCTCTTCCCAAAAGGAGCACTTTAGCTGCCGATGTCAAGAGTGCAAAACAAAGCCGAGTGATTGATGCCCTGCTGCTCTTGTGAAAGGGGCCTGAACAAGGCAGAGTCTCTTCCACTGCACAGAAAAAATATTACCACAAAGCTGCTGGTTACTCAGGGCAGCTACCTGAGGCGGGGGAGATGGAGCTTCAGCTTCTCCAAGCTGCTGTTCCCACAGCCAAGAGAAGTGACCTAAAGCCATGAATTACTGGCCAGATGGGTTGCCCCAGTAGCTCCTGCTGGCACTGTCCCACTCTGCATGAAGAACTACTGAGGACAGCAGGGATTCAACCCCTGAGCTCCCACCCTCCTGGCCCGTCTGACTGCTCTCTCTCCATCGAGAGCACTGCTGGAATGTTGTAGTAAAGGCCTCGATGAGAAAGAAAACAAGGCCAATACTGGGCACTTCTCCACATGCCTGAATCTTCCTATAAATCTGTCTCTTGATTTGAATTTATTGTTAACATTTTAGGCTTTGAATAGGTTACTAAGTTTTACAAACCCTACCATGTTTCTAATTATAATTTAATCTACGAGTCCCAATTTTCTACCCTTTATTAAAATATTATTTCAAGGCTGCAAGTTTCAGACTCTTGATGAGTTAGTTGTGTTCTTTGTTGGTTTCGGTTCGGTTTCTTTAATCTTTAAACCACAACTTCAAGAAGTTGTTCAGTAAGAAAAAGATCAGCCACTGAATATACCTCATCATGGCATGGATTATGATCTTTAAAAATCTAATGCAGCATGTCTTGTTTTTTCCTCTGTACATATTCATATTTATTCACATTTTTTCAAATTTTCAAAAGGCAAAAAACTGTTAAATTATGGCAGCAGTGTAGTGGTAGGCAGTTATATGTCCTAGAGATACAAGACTGAACTGCTAATCAATACACTGTTCAAAACTGATGCTAAAATATGGAAAAATGTAACAGCCTTCCTCTTGCATATAATGAAAGGTGCATAGATGATCATTACTGAAGGGAAAACCTTTTGATCAGTAGCCACAAGATGATATGTAAACTTGTGTTTAGCTTCCAGCAGCTCTCAAACAGAACAGTGACTGGGGCTTCTTTCAAGTCAATTCACATCTCGACCAAAAGGTGTAGGGCTGTTTCCCTTTGCCTGCTGCAACATGCTGTGGTTCATACCCGTTTCCTATGAAAAGCAGGGCATGGAGGGGTGATTTCTATTCTCACCTCAGCACCAGGGAGCTGCTCCAAAGGCACACAAGGCCTGTGATGGTCAGCATCCGCCAAAGAAGTGGAATTGCTTCTCTTACTTACTGCAAGTATGACCATATTACTATCTCTAGCACAAAAAGCTAAGACTATTTTAAAAATAGTATGATTTTAAAGTTTACAAGGCCACATTTTCAAGTTTCTAAACACACACACCAAGAAAAAGAGGAAATAATTAATTTTTAAATGAAAAATCATTATTTTCAGCCCTCAAATAATTTCAGTTCATTTGAAGCTGAAATGTGTGTATAGCTAATTTCATTAAATGAAAATCTCAATCCAAAAACCTTGCAACACTGATTGATTTATTGATTCAAGAGTCATTAATCAATTAATTAGCCCTTTTAATCCACATTTTCGCTGAATATTTAGCTGAATTATTTTTTCACTTTGTTGTCATTTTATATGTTTTACCTTTATAGCCAAGTTGGTGGCTCTCTGCTGATTGTCTGTAATGAACATTTTAAACAAGAGAATGATCAGCAAGTGCTAAACTAAGAATAGAATAATGCCTGGAAGGAATTTCCACCTGCGCTAAAAATAAGCATTGCATGCCCAGCTGTCTTTTAAACTCTCCTCAAACAAGGATTTCATGAGCTGTAGCCAATGCACACTTCAATTTTCTTACCATCACCTACACTTCTATTTGTACTGCAGCACTATCCAGAGCCTTGTTGGAGTCGACAACCTCCCCAACAGTGATAAGCTTGTACAAATATGAGGAAAAAACAGCCCTAGTCCCAAGAAGCTTCAGTTCTTTGAGGTGTCACATATTCACCTCAAACTTGATAAAGAAATAACACAGAAAGGGTGCATGTCACAATCACTTCTTACCAAAAAAAGGAAGAACATTATGTTACGATGTGGGAAGAACAGGCATCTCTTGCTGTAACTATTTTCTCTGTATTGTACAAGGCTGCTCTGAAATTCTTGTGGAAATTCTAGAAATAGGTCATGAGGTCATTCTGAATGATGCATACCCAACTAAAATGTGGGTACGCAGTTCTTTGCCTTTCTGGGAAAAAAGTGTTTTTTTGAAAACTGCACTGAAGAACTCAAAGAGCTTCATAGGACTGGTCTGAATGTCAGTCTTTGGCATTTAAAGTACACTCTGTTTATTTCAAAGTATGAAGTTCACCTGAATAGAAAAATGTACACTAGGAGAATGTGGCAAGTATTTTTTCTAGTAAATTTCTCTACTTCATGTAACTTTCTTGAATTTGTACTTAAGTCACTCAGCTTCTTATGGCATGGGACAAGTATCTTCCAAACATAATTTGCCATAATTTCCACAATGGGATTAACCACAATTTAATCCCTTCAACATGTAACAATGGTAGATTTGTTTTCTTCTGTTCTTTCCATTCTTTTCCATACACAGATGTGCCAATCATGCACTTCAGAAAGCCTCCAAGTTGGTGTGGAGCCTGCTCTTCGTATCAGAAGATCTAGAGTCTGTCCCATTCTCTGTCAGCAAATTCTTGGTCAGCATGGGTCAGCCACTTGGAGAACCACCCACCCTGTGGACAGCCAAGTTACCCAAAGGGATGATCAGGACATCCCCACATTTTCCTACATTCTTCCAGTGCAAGTGCTGTTACTGGTTATGGAATTGTAGCACTTCATAGAATATAAGTAATAAAATCACTGGAGCATCATATCCACTCAGGATGTATAGTTAATGACTAATGAAATCACATGCCACACTGTTCTTCAGACCATAGTAGAGTCTGATTTGTCATAAACACCTTTTCCATGTTCACAAATGTGGGAACAAAACACTTCACTTTTACACACTCTGAGTTCCGGTGTTCATTTTAACCTGGAGTTTTCACAGCATGGAAGAAAGACTGCAGATTCAGTTCCACTAACACCAGGAGCATGCACAGCCCTTCACCTTGCCCCACTATAATATCAGTGATTTTTACAAATTATCCCTCTAGCCACTGAGCTAGGCACCATCTTGTTGCATATGAGGGAAAGGTGATCTCCCTATTCCTTTTTTTATGCGGGCAGGTATTTTGGAGTTAGAAATAGCTTAAAGTGGCCCAGTAGCAGAAGAGGCGAGGGTTGAGGGCTTGGATACCAAAGAGTCTGTATGGGCTATAGGTTGACAATGAAACTTGCAGGACTGGAGGAAAACACTGCTGATCTCTGACACGAGGGCACCTGAGCAACCGCCTTACTGCAATTCTCATTATTAACAACTTTAAACTGCATGTTCTATGCATTCTAAGTACATCTGGTAAATTCTCTGGAACTGCATTCTTTGTAAGGATAAAAGCATTTTGCAGGAAAAAAATAAAATTAAATCTACATTTGATCACCTACCGACGCAAGTCCTGCCATCAGGCCCAAGCTGCAGCCCCGGAGAAGGACAGCGGCAGCGCACCTCCCCTTTCAGTACATCACAGCCATACTGACAGTTTGCCATCAGGCAAGAAAGGGCATCTGGAGAAAAATAATTGAGCACATTTAGATAAAGACTCTGATCAGTACTAGAAAATGACTGAAAACTTTGGAGAATTAAGATGTCACATATTTACGATAAAAGTGGGAAACTGCTTGTTGAGTTTGACAGGTGTCCTTCAAAGAGGAAACACATCTGCTAGTAAAAGTTTTGTTTCCACAAACTACATCTCTAAGAAAAAAAAAAAAAAAAGATAAAACCACTACAATTGTAGTAAGCTGTGTTACAGAATGCAGTTCCCAGAATATAAAGGCTAATATGTGCTAAAGACTCTCCTGGTCAGCACTGCCATTTTAAAAATGGGGCATCTCTAATTAAAGGCAATTTCTCTCCCCTTCTCTCTGCCCAAACATTCAAAATAACTGCTTTTATGGGAGCAAGTAGGAAGCTGATCTCCAGAGAGATCGCAGTACAATCTTTATACCAGTCAAATGACCAACATCTGCCGCATTAAAGATTTTACATTCTTAAAGGCCATAAGGCAGCAGAACTGCAGGTGTCTTGCTGCAATGAAAACTGCAAGCACTTGTCCTTTAAGCCAATTAACAGTGATTTATAGCCCTGAAGAAGGCTTTGGGGGAAACTTTTAATAAAACGAATAAAATCAAAACCATTGCTCTTGGTTTTTTCAGCCTAATTTAACTAGAAAAAAAAGAGCTCATCTTGTGCAGCTGCCTAATTTCTAGCAAGATTAATCTTTTACTTCGGGACTCGTCTTCATTTCACAGAAGCTTCCCAGGGAAACTCGAGGAGGGATTTTGAGAAGGTGGGAAAGAGCAAGCAGCGAGGCTGGCCGTACTTGAGCAGGTTCCATCTGGCATAAGCATGTAGCCGTTCAGGCAGTAGCACTTGTAGCTGCCGTAGGTATTCATACACCGGTGCTTGCACGGCCGCGGCTTTAGTCCGCACTCATTCAGATCTGAAATGAAGGGCACAGGGGAAGAGGGTGGGAAAAGAAAACACACAAGGCATGCGTGGCAAAACTACCAGTTCAAGCTGCTGGAAAAGGAAGGAAAAATATGGCAATTAGCTTTTTATATGCCGTTCAGCTGACAGCAGGTGTCCAGAACATCCCGCTCGAAGCGCTGTCCATCCCTCTGGCCAAGCAGCTTATTTCACTTGGTTTCATAGATACATTTTCAAAAATGACAGTATTAGTATCAGATGAAGTGCCATATGTTTCATTAGGCAACACGCAAGCTCAGGCTGCCCCCATCTTGCCACTGTTCAAGTTGATGCCATGTCCAGGACCAGCCAGCACTTGGAAGGAGGAGGAGGGAGAAAGCAAACATCACTCTGCAATCACTATCAGTGATTCTGATAGCAATTCAGTGATTCACTATCATGCTTCAAAATTAGTGGCAGAGGAAGGTAGGAAACCTGATGCTGACCTACTTTAAACCATCTCACAGAGAAAATTTATTCCTTATCATCTAGAAAATACTAAAAAAAGTATCTGATATCAGCTATATTTTTCAAGGCTATCCACGAGGGCTAGCATTTCAGATTTACAATTTAATAGAGAATTCATTACTTGAACTGGAAATATTCAGCCTACAATTTCTATATTAGTAGACAGAACTTCAAACAAGAAGTAAAGATGGAGTGATTTCCTTCAGAATTCTCTTCCAAGAATATGTGTTGATTTTATCTGAGTAAACCAGAATAATTTGTTTCCTATTTTTATTGTTAGTTATTTGTATAGTGATGAACACAGATGACAACAAAGATGAAAATAATAAATCTATTCACAAATCCAGCCAGCAAGAACTTCAAAAACTAAGTTATCAACCCTCATCTCTAATACTGCACCATGCTTTCTGGAGGTCTGTCGCAGATAGAATCGCCATTATTTCCAGAAGTTTTCAAAGACCATCTCCCAGTATTAAGCACTGTTTTATCAAGTGTCCCTCAATCTATGCAGTAGAAAAGCAAGCCTTGAGGCTTCTATCATGTGGTAGATACAAACACACACACACACAGAGTAGCTACTTATAAAATGCCATCTGAGGAGTGGCAGATGCCTTCTGTGGACCAGAGGCAAAGGTTCAGGGTTAAGATGCTGAACCAGAAAGATAAATACAACTGTGGTTAAAATGAAGTCAGCAATTCATTGAGCAGAAGATTTAACTTGGTCTATGTAGAAAATGGAGGGAGAAAAGTTACATTAGCTATGGAAGCAAGGTTAGAGAAAACATTGATTCTAGACAACTATGCCTGGAATTTTACAAGTTCCTAATGTTTGGATTTTAAATTTGTCCCGAAACTCCGTAATCACTTAATTGTAGAGAGTAACATTCTTCATTGTATTCTTTGCAGGCAAACTACTTTTAAATGGCATTCTAAAGCTGAGAAATACATTCCCTTTCATTTTGACTGATAAAATGCAGAGCCATCAAGTGAAAATACATATATCAGACTACAAAACACTGATGTAATCCAAACTCAGCCAGGAGGATGTTGCTGCTCCTGAGAGCTCCTAACAGTGTTTATGTTATCATAAAATCTGTTCTCTTCTGACCTACGTTGTTTCCATCTTCATGGGGCCAAGGAATAGGGAGCATCATGCAAACATGGCCCTCCCCAGAACCCTTCTCCCCTTACTACATTTTCCAAGGTCTCAGGAAGAACAGCATGTTTAAGGACAAGAATATTTCCTGCTCCCCTCTTCTGCAAGAGGGTAGTGGTAAAGGAGATCATTTTCCATTTCTTCCTGTGTAAGGCTGAACAAGATGTTTCCAGGAAACCTGAAAGGGAATATTTTCTCCTCAAGTGGTGAGGAAAATCAGGTGAGCCTAAGCAGGACTTCAGCAAGGGTAAGATTGCCAAAATAAGGGCTGGACCTGTGCCTGATAAAGAAGGAGTGATGATCACCTCTGCAGCCTTCCTGTGGATCATGTGCTGCAGAGACAGCACCCCTTTTCAGCTCTCACCCTTTGGGAACTGGAAAAAGTTTCAGCAATTTCAAGGAGAACATAGTTCTCACAACAGGCACCAATGCCACACTCACAAGAATGTATCTGCCATGTTTGAAACAGCTGTAGAAGAATGTACTTTTTCTCCTGTGATAGCAAGATCTTCTGCTAAGAGTTGTGATTGTAAATATCTGCCTGGGTCGAATGGAAATGCAGCAGATGATTATGCTAGAGGGCAAGGACAAGTTTTCCTTGTGGAAATCTTTGTGTAAGAAAAGCTTTACATAAAAATCTTCAACAATAAGCAGATAAAAGCTCACACTTTGAAAGGCAAACTTCTCTTGGCAGCACAAAAAAAGTTGCTTTTTCTTTTTTCTGTAAAACATACCACAAGCAGGCAGTTCCTGACAGACATTATAGGTGCATTAACATATTTATTACACATGCAATGCGTCTGTTAAAAAAGTCATTGTTACATTCAAAACCTTTGTTAGCATTTGATTCCAATTCATAAATGTATCCCCAAGGAACCCACAGGATTGAATATACTGAGGTTCACTGACAACCATCATTTTGAAGTAAGAGGAAAAAAAAGTTCTCTTAGTCTAAAATATCTGTATTCTTCCTCTTTTCTACGAAAAACATCACTTTACAAAATAAAGGCATAACAGAGCTAAGTATAAAACACTTAACTAGAAGCAGGGACAGAATAAGGAAAAGCAACACTGAAAGTAAGTTGACAGGGCAGGATTTTAACAGTGCCTTATGTTAACTTCTAGTGCTTAAATTCCACTGCGCTTCAGCTCCTAAGTTTAGATATTCCTGAAGATTTAAGAACTGTCATGCACTTACTTTCAGAGTTATGACCACAGACTCAAAGGTGAAAATAAGAATTTATGATTGTTCCCAGTTTATTGCTTTGCATAGAGTATACATTACATTATAAGCCTTAAAATGCTGGATCCTTCTATAGGACTCTGAATTCTACACCACCACTTGATACAAAGTATTCTTAGTACAGAAAAGAAAGCTCTGGTACTGACAAATAAGACGGTTATTAGTAACATACTATGAAAATAGTATAAAGTGCTACATTATTAAAAAGTTTAACAAATCCCTTTAATTTCTTTGTGGGGATGTCCACTCATGTCCTGTGTTTGAGAATTTAATCATTCAGCCATTTAATTTCCCACATTGCCTACAATTGCACAGCCAAGGCAAAACCAGGTTTCTTGATTTCAGAGTAACACGAGACAGTAGAGTACATGAAAGCAGACTGACCATTCTGGCCACTATGGAAAGCAGGTTTATAAGAAACACAAGCTTCTGAGTACAAGTATTTTATATCTAAAGAAATGAAATGAAAATGTGAGTGCAAGGAAAGAACAAGAGCACTATGCTGGCAAACCTGGATGCGACTCCTTTGACTGCTGTGTTGCCCCACACATGATCTTGGACCGACTTCAGCGCATACCCAACAACGGGCCACTTATTTATAAACAGATTTAATACACTCTGCTATTTCCTTTTAATTAGCTTCTGCAGACTTCAGCACTCAAGACTTCTTCTGCCTTTTTTTGCCTATCACCTAACTTGGATCAGGCAACACTGAAGTCAAATATTCAATACCACATTTACCCAACTCTGAAAATAGCCAAGGATCAGAAATCAAGTGCAAAAATTAAACTGTTATCACCATACTATAAACAGTAGATAAGCTTTCATTTCCAGCAACTGCAATCACACTAACATGCCAACTTCATAAGAGATTTGTATTACCTGAAGAGTGTTGCTCATTTAGTCTGATTAATCAACAGCTGCCAAACTCAGAAGTTAACAACCCTCATTTTCTACAACTTCCAACTTTATCTAAATCACAGTTTTTTCTTTATCTAGCCTGATAAACTTAATTTTCATTGCTATTACATTACAAAGGAACTCAGAAATGAAAAAAAGGCAGGCTCTAAAAGAAGAGCAGAGGAAAGAAACAAATGCAAGTGACAACCACGAGTATGGTGGAGAGTCAAAACTTTTCAGAATACAGACACAGAGCAGCACCAAGAAAATACAACCAATTATTTGCTCTGCATGCTAATGGCACTGCAGGTTCAGCTTTCGCGTCCCAGCCATTGATGGGCCTGTCAGCCTCCACCCCTTTTACAAGAAACTGCAGTCCTGTTTGAAGCCGTGCAGGTAGGAGGAGCACAACACCTGAAACACAGCACCAGCTCACCCCTCGATGCTACACTCCTTGCATGATGATCCAGGGGGTGGAATATAAGAGCTTCACTGCTCTGACCAAGTGGACTTGTGTACAGCTGCACATCTTCACAGGATAGGGAGAAGATATGATAAAAATCAGGCAATATGCATACTTTATTTATAAATTAATAAATATACATATCTATCAAGTGCTGACAAGAATTTTAAGTCGTGAACTTTGCATCATGTTCCTAGAAAAAACCCTCTTCCACCATGAACCTGAGCATACTTTATAGCCCAGAACCATTCACACATCCTAGAAAGACTCCCATCTCTGCAAGAGAACTCCAACATTTCTTCTGCCAACATTATTCCTTCTGTTACTATTCTAGAACAGACTTGAGAAAATGGGCCACAGACTGAACAGGACAGGTGCTATATTAAGGTATAATAATATATATTTTTCCTGTGCCATTTGACTCTCCTCCCAGCAAAAGCAGACTCTGCAGCCACTGTGCATTTCCAAGTCTCACCCAAACACTGAATCACCACTGGCAAGAACACAAACTGTGACCCCAGGAATAGCTCAAGGGTCTCACCTTGTAGTAGAGCAGCAGCAGCCACCTGAACTGGTGCACATTTGGGGCACCACAGTCAGCAGGCATCTCAGAAACCTCAAGTACGTCTGTCAGGGCAGCTTTGTCACCAACACCATGCAAGAATATTTCAGCAACACTGCCCAAAGGGTTTCCTTATCACATTTTTCCTTCCTTAGCATTTAGAGCCAAATAAGTAGTTCAGTTCAAGACTGAAGTCTCCAGCAATTTGCAAAGCATTCTTTCTATATTGTTAAATTTATTAGTACATATAAAAACTGTTATACACACATATGTGTTAGTTCACTGCACTGTTTTCTTAAAAAGTTTTAGACTGACTAAAAAGTGCGTAGAATAAAACCATAACAACCCATCCTTTAAAATGTCAGCCCAGAGTAAGGGGGAGAAAAAAGACAGGATAATACAAGAGATGACAGAAACTTTTGAGAAAACTGAAACACACAACACACATTTCCACAAAAGTGTGGGAAGGATTAGAAAATCTGAAAATAAATATGTATATATTTTTAAAGAAAATAACTCAGTTTAAAAATCAACACGTCATAAGAGATTTAGCAACATCAGGGTACATTATTGAACAAGAAAATTATTCTAAATATTACATTTTTCTACCATACTTCCTCAGCAGTCAGAAAATGCATGAATTTTCCTGTAGGCTGAGACAACTGCAAAAGAGATATAATTGAGATATCTTTGTATGCGAACATGTCTTAGCCCTCAAAGCCTAATAAATCACATATTACAATTTTCTAATTGTTTATAGTCTATGATCATTATACCTTTACATGCTTTGGACATAAATTTTGACAAAAAAAACCCCAAACAATGAAACTTTAATAATTCAGCAAGAGAAACTTCATCTTTACACCAACCCTTCAGTACATAGTAGTTTATTACAACCTGGTTAGTTCAGGATTAGAAACACTAAGATAAGAATGTATTAATTATGGAGGTTTTAATTAAACAAATATTATTTCACTATTCAAACCTGAAAATTGTGACTTTATTAAAAACAACAATCCTGACCATAAGGTTTAAATAATTTGTTTCAGATTAAGGAGAGCAGGTAACTACATACTATCTATCTGTCTCATTAATTTCTTCTGAATGAAAGCAATTTTTCCTCTGTGTCATCCCACTGCAGATGTCAATCTCCCTACAAATGTCAGTCTCAAGATCAGAATTGCTTCAGCAGTAGCAGACCTGGTATACGAGTTCATTACTCTATAAACACAGGTGACACACACAGCATTGGTGGGGTGGGGTAGAGAGATCAACAATACTTCCAGGATTTCAAAAATAAATTCTTTCTTACCTTGGTTGCAGGTTTTTCCAGTGTATCCTGGGTGGCACTTACACTTGTTTGGCCCAATGCACTCACCGTGTTTGCACCCTGGCTGGCATATAGCTGCAAATAGAGGAATACTCATTATCTTTCCACTCCAGTTGACAGTGCTTTACTTCGAAATAAACAGCAACTACCCAACTAACAGTAGGACTGTCTATGTTCCTCCCTTCAGCAACATTATATGCTTCATTGTTACGTGTCAGGTGCACTTTCAAAGATCAGCACCACCCCAACACCTGCGGGAAGAGGAAGATACATGCTAGTGGTCTATTTTTGCACAACAATACACAGTGCTGTTTGTGGGGTATTAAACCCTTTTCATACCTAAAAAGCAAGCAGCCACTGTGCCTCCACTTGCTCTATGCATGTATGTACTATGATTGATGCCATTACATTTGACAAACCTGGAATACTCCCCCAGCTATGTACAAAATGTGTGCATCAATGTCCTGGGCAGCACAGAAAGCCACAGCACAGGCAGGGGTGGGCAGTGGCACAGAACACATGGTCCCACAGATTCACCACTTCCCTCCATGATTACCCAGCAACATCCTACCCCCTTAATGAACAACGTTTTGCCTGAATCTCTCCCTTTGGGGCATTTGGATTCTGGCATGGGAATTATTTTTTCTTCCATTTTGGAGGAAAAAAGGACAGGGCAAAAGCAACGCTGACTGTAAAATGCTGTTTTGCCACTGCACACATCCAAGTCACTTCTCAGAAGATTTCAAGCATTTATTATCCACCCTGCTCTATAGATACAGTCTCAGAATGTATAAACCATAACTCAGAAGTTGTATACAGAAAATAAATACATAACTCCAAGAAATAATAGAAAGACATTTTTTTCTCTCGCAATAAGGCACAAACAAAATTCATAAAACAAACTTTCAAAACTTCAGTAACAAATAACAAAAGCATTGTAAGCATTGTTCTCTAAGAGTTATAAGAATTCATGCACAAATCTATTTTTACTGATGTAGAATTAGCCAACAGGAATATTCTCCTGCATGACTGAAAAACATTTGACAGATAAAAATTTTAAACAGCATTTCTAAGTCTTTTGCATTAGAAATATTTTTCTATTACTAAACCCACTGTTTCAACCCACTGGAAAAATGCAGTATTTACTATGCTGTAAGATGTTGTTTATCATTATATGACAAAATGCAGATGCACAGTCCTGGTGAACTCTCTCTGGTAAAGCAAGATAGACACAAAATAGACAGAAATCAGATGGTAGAATAACTTGAATACCCTGTAACCTGGATTTATCTATTTACCCCAGATTAAAGTTCATTTTATAAAGTAACAGTATCATTTGGAATTCACAAGTAACTAACTAGATCCAGCTGCAATATTAATCTGACAACAATGGACTGTATCATAAAACTGGATCTATTAAGGATGTAATTTAACAGAAAGCTGCCAAGACACTCTCAAAAATGTAATTTGCATGCTAGCCAAGCTGTTCAAAGGGGTTGAATTAAACAAAATTTAAACAGAAACTAGATACTAGTTTCAGTTGTGGAAGAACTGTCCAAATACATCTTTGATGTTCTGAAAATCTTTTCCATAAGATTCAAAGCATCCAGAATCAGCAATTCCGGCAAATATGTCCAGAGGAGCAACTGTTAGCATGGAAGGAGTTTGCTCCAGTTTTAGGACTGCATTTGACCTTTATTATCAGGCATGTTTCTTGTTTAAGCATGATATATATGTATAATCAGTGATATATCCTGAGAGCATAAAACCCTGTTTTAAATCTACAGCTCTGCTCCTGACAGATTTTCCTAGTACGATGGTGAAGTCTCTTTACAAACAATTGTTAAGGAGTATCTTAAAAGGCAACAGAAATGCAAGATTTTTTTTCCCCCAACTAACACTGTCTGGAAACAAAGAAATGGGATTCAGGTTCAGAAACATCTCTCAATGGAAGTGTACAGGAAAGGAGCTTCTCAGACTACTACAGATGTGTCAGAATGTGCGTCCTTGGGTAATGGACAGATCTGACTGAAGGGCAACTGATCCATCATGAGACATTTCTAGAACATTGTACTTGGAAACAGTTACTGCTTTTTGATCACTGTGGTCACAAACAGAAGAAAAGGTCTTTGCTTAAGAGTTCATTTAGATGCTGAGATTCTTATCTTCCTGACATCACAGACCCTGGTCCAATTAGAGGTCATGGTGGCAAAACAAAAACTATGAAGACTAACGCCATGACTTTAAAGTCACTAGGCAAAAAGAAAAGTTGGGATCTAACTAGAGAAAAAAAAATTACTATAAATATGTTTTTTAAAAATTTCTATGAATTTTCAACTGCCCTTTAAGGAAGATCCATTTAGTGAAATGGGATACACTTATTTAAATCTGTTCTTTTTAAGAAACTTAAAGTACCGTGGGATCACTTTGGTGTAAAGTGTAACAGTTCAGTAGCTGAACCTGTGGCAATTTTAGTTTAGCTGAGTTTTTTAAAGCCTTGGTCCCTCCCTCAATTACAGAGATTGTATATTATTAGCTGATCAGAGGAAAAAAAAATGTCTCATACTTGAAGACAAAAAGCTTCATAAAATTCAGTAAGGAAAGGAGATTTTCATTTCATTTATAAATTAAAATGTTCCTCTAATTCAAAAGGTCAAACACATTTGTATTGGGAATCAGATGTTTTGCTTAATTCTCTCAGTTAACCAGGTAGGTTGGATATCATACTGAACAAAATAATGTCTTAGTATTTGTTTAAAACATATAATATACAACTTCTGCAGATACAAAACATGCAACATAGGCCCTGTTACTACATCAAGAAATCTGATCCATGGCTTTTTCAAGAGTTTATCTAGTCCAACACATCCCAACAAATGTAGCTCCATACAATGCAGGATTTAACGTCTTGTTTGACGTACAAGTGGGTAACTGCTGATCTAGTCTACCTCCTAATCTCAAGATAAAATTAAGAAATGCATTTAAATCACACAACAATCTTTTCTAGTTTTAAGTCTCAGGTAAAGACCTCAGCCTCTCTCAGCCTGCAGCTCAAGAATCTCTCTTTCCCCAAGGAAAGTTTCCTAATGACTAGCAAACCACTATCCATAAAGTCGAAGTCCATAAAATGTTGGGGTTTTTGCACATTAAATGGGTATTTGGAAACCTTTGTTTGCTGCCAAACACTGTTCTTGAGGAAAACCTGTTTATTAGAGTACATTCTATGAACTTGGGCTACTTCAGCATTATGAATCTTATTTAGACAAAGCTGAAATTCAATACAATACAATTCAATTCATTCAAACTGAAGCATTTCTATATACAGGAGGAAAACACTTTGCAGTAGGCTTAACAATATCTGTAGCTCAGCCAACACCACAGATAAATCTGATGGCATTTCCTATGAGGAATCAAGCCACCCTCAAGAAAAAACTTGTATATCTTCCTATTAACTTTATTAGGGCCTTGCAGGGTGCTCAGGACTAAACAATCAGATGGTTCAGCCAAGTCTACATGCCTGGTTGGGGTCCCCACTGACCCCTACCAGAGTGACCAGGCCCAGAGCAGTGGGTCAGCTCCAGCTCTGCCATCTCCAGCCTGAAAACCCTTATCCAAAGGAGAAGCTGCCCCTGCACAGCAGCAGATCCTCTCACTGACTCCCAATGAGCTTTTTCTGAACACTGGCAACAACCAGACCCAGGTACAAAAATAAGCCTAAGCCAGACTTTCAGCATTTCTTTTAATAGCAGACAACTATTTCAGCTGTTTGGTATGAGTCTGAGCATACACTACATGTGCTGATGTGACTTGGTGTTTTCTTTTAATTCTCCACTTTACTTGTTTACTTGCAAAATTCCAGATACAACAGAATACTTCAGTCACTCTGTTCACACAGAGACACATGGAGTTTCTCCATTTTTTGAAAACAAGTAGACTCACAAGTAATGGAGAAAAAAAAGTCTCCCAGTAATTATTTTTTGCATCTTGACAATTAAAAAATTCCTCCACAACCAATAAACCATAATTTCCTTCCAAGTGACACACATTTACAGTGACTGAAATAACCCATGCCTCATGGATTTCAGCCCATTATGTAACACTTGCTTCCCTACTATGGAAGAAGGAAATGCAGACAGCAGAATTACACCAGACTGAGAAAGTCACTCCCTTATGCATATAGGGCAGCGAAATCCAGAAGTCTGAAAAAGGCTGCCAAATAAACTTTCTACTCTTTATAATAGTAACTGTTGTAAACAGAAATTAAAATTATACTTGCACAGACAAGTGCCACTCAAAATGAGACTGCTAATTTACTGTGGAATCAGTATCAAAACAGACCTGCCACTTCTCCAAGGATTCCTCTCTGAAAGCTGTTATACTGCACTCCCATTGAGTAAGAATGTGGACTGAGACAGAAAAAAAATCCTAAGCACAGTCATTTTCATCTTTATTCAAGCCTTGCTTTTTTATCCGTGCCATAGAATAAACTATCGCTAAACTTTCCTTTTCACTTTATTGACCAATTCATTCAAGAGAGAAGCAGCAAAAAAACCTCTTGTCTCATGATTATTCATTTCAGTTGGGTCATTTCAAAAGCTTCTTTTTGGGTCAGATGTGAAGATTTGCACTGTCTCAGTTCCCATTAACTTCAGTGAAGTCAAGGAGGTATCCTAGAGCCTTTTATTTGGCCATACATCTAACTGACTACCTATTTTTTTTTTTCAATGTGGGCAAGAACTACCTTTTTCCTCCAAAACAAGGTGACAAATACCACATTTTAAGTCTCACTTAAACTTCAGGACAAATTAAACCTCCTGTAAAAATAACAGAAAGAATGTGAATGGGTGGTTTGGCTTTCTGATTGGTTGTTTGTTTTTTCTTTTTTTCAAGTGTGGGAGAGTGGAAGAAAGAATTTCTGGTGAAATGCACATGCTGTTAGCCTGTGTTATGCTTGTGCAAAAGCCAGAAGCCACCAATCTTCCTAGCCACTGCTTGCTGTTGGTGGTATCCGAGAACGACTCAATCATTCTGAATTATTATTTTTTAATTGTTGCATAAATACAACTAATGAAAAACACATTCAACAAATTCATTATGGGTCTTTAATGCTGGTGGTTTTTTTTCCATTTCGTTTGTATTTTCTCACTGCACACAGTTCCCTCAGAACTGCTTTGGATGTACCCCTCAGACTCAGTCAGTTCCCTCTGCACTAAGCTACCCACTTTTGAGGGCATGGTTGACTACCACATGTTGTCCCTTTCATTCTTTCTCTTCTAGAATTTTAACATTTAATGATTTATTCATTGACTACCAAACACTATTTGGCGGAGTCCTAAGCAGATGATTGTACTGCCTGGTTCCTACCTGAGTAATTTCTCTTCATTTGTGGCCAACAATGGAAATCCCTGAGCTCTCTTAATGGATTAAATTCTCTTTGGTTTTCAAACACTCCTAGCTATGTTTTTCATTAAAACAGCACTGCGTATAATTCTTAAATTCTTTTTCTCTGCTTTGCCTCCTGATTTCTGAACTTTTTTTCCATCTCTCTGAAGCCTAAAATTATGCACAGGAATACCTGCATCTGAACCAAACTATACTATCTGCCTGAACCGCCTTGCTTCTCCCCTCTCTTCTCAAGTAAGCTATAGCGTCCTATTTATTCCAGACTCCAGACCACAGCTCCTTAAAATTCAATTTGCTCAGGCACAGCAAGTAATTTGCACAGCAGCCCAGAAATGATTACATAATGTTTTCAGCTTCACAAACCTTTATTGCATCCTCTTACACTGCTGGTTGCAGAACAGATTTCCCATCTTCGGATCATTTCTTACATTCGCCCAGTGCCAACTTTCTACCAAGTCTTGCATGTTGGTGAAAGAAGCTTTCCTCTATGCTGCCTCCTTCACCTGGACCTGGCTGCCTTTCTCCTGTGGTGCTCGCAGACCACAACTCCAAGTTCCATAATACTTCTCTCACTCAGAGTCAGCTGCAGCTCACATCTCTCTCTGTTTATTTCCTGCAATTCTTTGTAAATTATGCAATTACATAAACATGCTCAGGAAAACGAAACTGCCTTATTCACAGTAATTTTGATCTAGGTGTGAGCTAATTTGTAAAATAAATCACTGTAGATCTTTCAGAGATGCATATTTCTTTTTTTTCAACTACATACTTCAACTACTCACAACTGCAAGAGAACACATAAAGCTTTTACCACCTCAAAGTTACTAGAAGGTGGTAAAAACGCATCATACCCATAACTCCCATTACAGAATTATTTCTGAAGTAAGTGACTTTGTTTCCCAAGTAAGTGTATTAGTAGTCACGGCATATATCTCTGCAGAGATTAATAAGCCTGACTAGGGCAACTAGGCATTGATTTTCAAATAATTTCATCTGAACAACACTCCTATTTTTTTTTTTTTTTTTAATAAATGTCCTTGACCAACTTCTGTAATTACAAACTAATTATAACATCAGACAAAATGGTAGTATCTAATGTTAAATATTTTTTCACAGATTACTTGCTCTTATTTGTGACATTCCTGTTGTCAAAATGCATCCTTACACTTCCATCTGAAATGTACATTCCATTAAGTAAGAGGCTCCTAATTATTTATGCAAAACTTCAACACTTGCCTGGGTAAATCAGTTACTCAGTTTGCACAACATATGATTCTGGTAACAGCACATTAACATAACAAACTGCAACCAGTGGGGGCTATTCACTGCAGTGAATTCTTGGCTCAGCTATGACTGCTGCCAAACGTTGTTTCTAAACCACACAGACAAATCCAGACCCTCGTTTATGAATGCCTTACTATTCAGAAAAGCACTAAACAGCATTCATAACTTAAGCATGGAAAGTTATGAAACCAACAGGATTTAATGAAGTCAGTAGAAGTTAATCTAATGCTTACACACTTAAATACTCTTTTTTAAAAATCGGCAAAAAACAGATCTAACACATGCAAAATTAGAAAAGCAAGATACATTTCATGCTTTGCCAATCTTCATGTTTGCACTTCAAGTGGTTCACTATAATTGCTTAAAAAATGGTGCTTCATCATCTCAAATGTCTGTTACCTGAATCTTTCTATGTATCTACTAAATTCCAGCAGGCAGAAACAGGATAGCATTAGTGTCTCTGTGTGGTGACAGAAGACAAACTGGGCCCTATGATATTTTGTTTATTCGAATATAAAACATAACACTGGCTTCAGCAGAGTAACTTCTGTATCACAGTAACAAAGCTGACTTTCACAGAGAGATGAATGGCTGAGTGCTTTGCTCCCCCCTGTCTGAGACAGGGATATGCAGTAAGACTCATCAATTCCTAAGCAGCAGCAGCCTACAGCCCTGGGTACCAAAGCAAACTGTGTTGATTTCACTTTGCTCTAACATGCCAGGTTCCACCCTGCCAGAGACCAGGGGCTGTAAAATTTCCCTGTTCTGGGAAGGACAACCTGTCGTGGAAGTGCAAAGCAGGCAGTGTGGGGCAGTAAGTGCCCCAGTCATCCCAAACTAACCTCCCACTGCACATGATTTAATGTTGTGAAAGCAAATTAGGCCTCCTAGGTCTGACAGCTTGTAAATACATTGCTGGGAATACAAACAATTTGCAGAAAGGAAAAAATACTGCACAGGGCTTGAGGGTAAAATAAAGGAAAGGAGTGAAAAGGGAAAGTGTCATATTTTAGAAAATAAGTATATCATTGTATAAGCGTCTGGGATAAACTAGCCCTGTTAATTTCTTTCCCCTCTCATCGTCCACAAATCAAATGTTTTTAAAAAATGAAAAAATATAAAAATATCTATATCTTCTTGCCACGTATTATAATTTTTATGTAAACTTATGACTTCAAGGCCATAACTCCAAGTCATAACCTTGCCAAAATTATTTCAAGAAATATGTTCAGCTAACCTTTGGGCTGGCACCTTAGGCTGGCTATTCTCTGCCTTAAGACGTAGAACGCTGCAAAACAAATATCCAAAAGAGAAATTCCAGCTTTTTTTTTTTTCTCTGTAAGGAGGATGGACTTGTCTGTGGTTTTTATCAACTTGTTACATTCCTGGAGAATTACATACATTCAACATTCAGAGCTTTTCTGAAATAAAAAAAAATTCTGGTACACATTTAGAAATGGAAATACCTTACGTCAGTATTTCATTATGAGATTTAACGAATACATTCTGATATATAAGAGAAATTAAATATAATGACGTTATGCTATTCTTATTCAATCAATTAAGGAACTACACTTTGTCATGTTTCATATAGTAAGTAGTTGCAAAAATTCTCATGTTTCATCCTTCAGGTTCAATGTTTCCATCAACGGAAAACAAATGCTTTTCTTAAAGACACAGTATCCTTTTATTTAAACATGGGTATATATTTTAAATTTAATGCTGTGTCTCCACAGCTCAAACATAAAGGCTCGGCATTTGGATGCTTATTTGAGAGCAATTAAAATTACACCCATTTATATGGATCTGAACATCTGTAGCCAATAAACAGGTTGGCATACAAATTTACTGGTCATTTTTATAATGTTTAAAAATTTAATGTGATCTAAATTCAAAGTAATACTTAGAAACCTTTTCGGCTCTTGCTACCACATGAAAAAAGATACGCCACAAAACTTAAATAAGATGAAAACACAGATATATGTTTCAGGCTATTTGAAATCAATTCATTTGCCAATAAATTTAATGTTAGCAGCATGGCATGTTAGGCTACACAGCCTTATGATAGCAGGCTAGGACTTAAGGCAACAGCAGCTCTTTGTATTTTAGTTAGTGTTTGACCAACACTTAAGGGTTTTCTATGATTGCAACTTATACTAATTTAAACTAGTTTTAACTAGGAAGTCCCTTAGCTTTTGTTACAGTGGAAGGAAGCTCCTCGGGTTGTTGCTGGTCTTTGAGGGAAGATGCAACTACAAATATACTACAGCTATAATCAGTCAAATCATGTTACTGATGACCTTTCCCTAGGAAAAAGTGGGCTGCAGAACTACTAATCTGCATACAAAGTGCATGAGGAATGCAGCAGGGAAATGGAAAAGGATACTGTATCTTTAACACAGTAAAGTCATGCTTTAAAGGCATAAAGTCTCTAAACTGGAAAAAAAAACCTGAATAAAAATAGCAAAACCTCATTTTTATTCTTGCACAGCAGTGTAAAGCAGTATTGCAATTCTGTATAAAATGCCTTTTCTTTGAAAAGTACCAGGGATGCACAAAAATATCAGTCATTTTATAAGAAGCAGACGTGCTTCATATCAGTATTTATTAAACACTGCCAACACAGTGCATTAATTCAGCCTGTGATCTTGCAACCACAAATTCAGCAGCAAGACTCTTACTGACATTAAGGATGTTACTGCTAGAAACCAGTATTTTCACAGCTCATTATTGACACAATCATAGTTTTATTTTTGTGCATCGTGGACTATACAGGATTGCCATTTCCATTGAAAGCAACGTTATGTGCCAGAAAGAGAAGCATAAGCAGCCCATGGCCTCTTCTCCCATTGATGTCTCAGATGATTTACAGGGGTAAATTCCCATCAACTTCATTGTCAGCTATACAAAATCTCCTTCTATGCATCAATGAGAGCACAGCCACCGCTTCCTCCCCCTCCCACCACCTCACACCTCTGTACAGATTGCACAGTACAGGTGCACAGCCTCTAAGCTCATTAGGACAAGAGCAGCAGCACAGACACTGCAAGAGCCTTCCCAAGCACTGAGAGAAGCCAGCAGCATGCACAGTTCCCAGCAAAGCACTCAGTTATGCCTGCATCTGCTACACATCAACTTGTACAAGCTCCTCTCTCTTGCAAGTCCTCTCTAGAACTTCCTGGAAGTGTATGTTTTCTACTAGGTTTGGCTAAATCTAAACACTAGCCTGACATCCTCCAATTAACACTTTTCTAATGATGAAAAGTCAAGGGGAGGTGCAAACTGATGGTTTGATTTTATACCTTCTTGACTGTTCTGTCCCTAGGCTTTTTAGCCAATTGTCATGGGTTTAGTGCAAGGTGATGAGAAATGATTTTGTTGACCTACTCTGGATTTGTTTCCTAGGTAAAACACTCAAACCTCAGCATGGGGAGATAACCAGATGGAGGAGTTAAAACAGAGGGGCTCTCTGAAAGAGCACACTCATCTTCACCACTTCTTGAGGCAGACTTCACAGACTTTCTTATTGTTTAAGGAGAATTACACACAGAAATAGGTGAAGTAATCAAATATCACTGCTTATCAAACCCATGTTCTGTGAAATTTTATTCCTGTTAAGCATCTTCTGTTGGTCAAACTTTCTATCCATCAGAAAATCTGCTGACTCCAACAGTCACACATACTCCAGTCAGCAGAGGATCTGACAATAGATCTGCATTTGCTTATAGCAGCTGTAGATCCAATGTTCTATTCTGTACCTATGTCAACACAGCAAAAAGAACCATTTTTGCCATCACCTCTAGCAAAGGAGTTGTCCAAACTGTAATGCAGAATGAGAATTCAAGCCACTTCATATTGCTTTTCTTTTAAAAATCTTGCTTAACCTTTTCAATCTATGTTAAAGTATTATCTCTTTCTACAGTTTTTGGCTGTTAAACTGCAGCTGAAATTTCAAAGCAATCTTTACATCTGTAGTGTACCTTGACTACATATAACTTGTGTACAAATCAATTACAAAGAGACACACAGCCAGGTTCAAAGCAGGTGTATTTTGTTCATGAAAGACACAAACACATGGAAACCATTTTTATAGCTTTTGAAAGAACTACAGAGATATTTCTAAGGCAACTAAGAAGGAGGCAGACCATCAGTTTCAAGAATAATTTTGAGGGAACCAGGATACAGGAGTGGCAAAAATACCCACAAGGAATTATTTGCTGCATTTGTGCAAGATGTGTGCAAGGACTCATGTCCTGACTTGGTCTTCCCTGTGTCCTTTAAAAACCCATTGAATGGGTTCTGGGTTAGGACAACACATTCAGTACCAGAGATGCAGTTGCCTTACAATGCAAAAGTATTCAGGGATTAAAAATGCACTACTAATACCTGTTTTCACCAAAACCTCTGTCACAGGAAGTCACCTCCTCTACTCTGAGAAAAGAAATCCAGAAGAAACTCCTTCTACCCTTACTTTTACTCTGGGTTATAGTTCTCCTGCATGCACAACAGTAAGACATAAAGCAAGACAACAACAACCCTATTTTTACACATATTTAATCAGGTACTTTATCAACATACCATCTTTCACAGAGGTAGGCTTTTGTGTGATTACTCCCACTCACAGCTATTACTCCCACTTCTACTAATTAAAGTGTGAGTAAATCCTGCAGGCTGGGCAACAACATGGGATTTTTGGACTAATTTCAAGTGGAATATTAAATATCTAACTTTAGAGCATTGGTGCTGTGAGTCCATCAGTATAAAGGACCACTCTGTCAATGATGAGGGCACTACATGGGAGCTAATAGTTGGGTTTTAAACAACATTTTTGCTGCTTCCAAATTAGCCTTTCTACACACTGGGTATAAATAATGAACCCGGTTTACATACCAAATCAAAACCTAAGAAAATCTACTTGGTTATGTTAATGATGGAAGATATGCACAGTTCTAAATCTAAGCCACTAAACAAGTGTGGATGGATGTTCAGTTTAGCAGGACTAAGAAATGCCAGTACATTTGCTCAGCCTCTTTGAAAATACACTTTTATTTTTATCAATCTCAAAATGCATCTAGTTGCCTAAACATGGATCTCACTTGGGCGTTCAAAACCTGCAAGAAAGAAAAAAAAAATTCAACCTATTTCAAAGTTCTTGATTATTTCAGCTGGAAGGACACCTTCTAAGTGCATTTGCTGCAATTGGAAAGGGCATTTGAGAAAGGAATTTCATGTCACTGCAGAGCAAATATTCCTACTGGCTGAGATGTTACAGCTGACACTGACAGGCTCTGGACGCAAGTTTACAGACAGATCAGCGCTATGTGCACAAGCCTTGATTGGTGTGAAGAGGAGACAGAGGATGTTGTAAAGAGTGTAAATTAAAGGAGGGCTCTTTTTCAACCTCTTGCTACATGTTTATAAAAGCAGAAGACAGCTGAGTTATGCTGACTGGCATTGCTAAGCAGCATTAAGCACAATTGTGCTCCACGTGCACCCCTTTGCCAGTCAAAGGCACATGAAAGGAATAACTTCACACTTCACAAAACTGAGTTTAGCTAATGGAGTCCAGTTTCCATTTGCAGCTGTATGGATGGATTATGGATGGAAGATCAGGAGCACTGAGTCACCAAGGCTTAAGGCCATCATGACACCTGTCAGCTGTACCACACTTCTGCTCTGTTAGAGCTGACATACCCAGGCTTAAGTATTTGTTACAATTAAACCACTACCTTTTAAATCACACAGTAGGTTTAAACAAACACATTTTTTTCTCAATAGCTGTGGGCAGAGGTCATGCCCACACGTGCTTGGTGGAGCAGCTCAGCTGGACAGCAGAAAACATATCCAGGTATGTTAGCGACCACTTGCCCTTGGCTCACTGCAGTTCAGAGGTCTTTGCAAACTGGGACCACCCTGTCATGGATCTGAGTCTATACGCCTGCTCCACTCTGGCTCCAGCACGGCTCTCAACTTACATTTTTTGTCAGAAGGGTAAATTCAGAGATAATTAGTGCCCACATGGTAAATTATGCATGAGTAAGCAGGTGAGAGTCCAAAGGTGCTGTAGCAGTTGCAGGCACACCAAGGATGGCTCAAACTGGTTTTAAAAACAAAAGTTCCAACTCACTAATAAAGAGCTCAACATTATTGCCTAAATATATGAAGCTTCTTTTTTGGAGGCATTTATAAATTGGGTCTCACTACTAATTTTTAAGCCTGACTCTATACTTGTTTTCCTCGTGCAAATACAACTTATACTAAAAACACCACAGAAAATAGTGTTTTCTAGTTGAGAAAGCCTGACATCTATTATTGTCACTCATTTTGGGGGCAGGGCTTGGAGCTTTACCTTTGACCAGAGAGAAAGCAGAAGAAATGATCATGTACTTGGCTTTTTGGAAAATTTTCAGCGATATTCCTTTGTACAGTAGAATACCCAAGTTTTCCTTTGAGGCCAGGAATGTTGCCTTCTGTGCCAGGTTAATCCTTCATACTGGGTGCCACATTCCCAAGGTGGAGAGTTGACTACAGATTTTCTATTTGGCTGCAAGCACTAGAAAGATTCATTTAGTGTAATCTGCTGCTTTGTGATATGTCTGGAATTTTAACCACCCGCAACTGGGGCAGATTTTCTTGCTTTATTTTGCCAATAGTTTGTCTCCCATTTAAAACAGAGAAGGAGCTGCTGATGGTTTTAGTAGAATTTTCACCTAAACATCTGAGATTCTTCTGAACCAGCAATTCAAAAATTACCAGTATGCATAGAAAAAAAGGGGGAAAAATGCCTTTTGACACCTAAATGATAATTGTATTCTTTTGAAAGCCTGGTCCCAATTACTGGAGATGATCACAGAAAATACCTATCTACATGTCTTCTAAATGTGCATGGAGACAAACTTGTGAATAATGTATTCACAAAATGCAGTAGAAGGAGGTGAGAATTCACATACCTTTAGCCTTAAGGAAAGAAAAAAAGCATTTATAATATCTGGAAAAGCTAACACTAAAAATTACCTTACTGACAAAATTCAAAGAAAAAAATAAAATATACTTTCTGTCTATTATTACTTCTGTCTCAGTTCCAATTTTTAATTATGAATCTTTTGATAGTATGACTTTATGCTGTTCCTGTCTCCCAAGATCATAAAAATGCAACCACAAATCAGATTTGGTAAAAATGAGAAATTGACTTCTACCTAAACATGAGCTATAATTTATGGTCACAATATGGGAGACAACTTGTCTAAGAAAAGGGCCACAGTGACACAGTAGTCTGGACTGGTTTGGTTTGTTTTTTTTAAAACCATTCAAATTATTGATATTTGCCAGTTAAGCCTTCATAGCCTCAAACTTTTAAACACACAATGATTTTTAAAATAAAACTGCACCTTGAATGGTCAACACAGATTCTAGCGCCTCTGGACTAGCCTCAATCAACCTACTACATATTCTCCTTCCTTCTTCATAAATATTCATGCCAAGGAAAGGACTACTTGTTACCAATTAGAGCCCTAAAAATCAAAATTATTCGTGGTATGGCCTGAGAATTATCAGCCTGAGAACTCTGTATCAAAAAAACAGTATCAGGATGTTATATTCCAGAAATACTTTCCATAGCTTTTTACTAATCATCTTATATATCTATTAAACATTGTGGGCTTTTAACATACTTAGGAAGAGAGAAATCAATCTTGATGTTTACAGATTTGAACAAAACCTTTGCTGAGAGTTGCATTCCAAGGTTTTTCCTATCTTTTGCCAAATATTTGCCACCTACAGTCACTGCTTTGCAGACTATAAAATTTACAGCATTTAACACCTGTTTTACTTTGAAAATGGCTTGGCAGAAAATTATCTTGTCTACACACATTTGTATCTAAATTTTAAAACAAACAAACAAACAAAGGACCAATGTTTATAGGCTTGCTCCTGCAAAAACTTCAGGATGTCCCTCATGAATGAGTGTTAAACACATGAGCATCCCCAGTATCAAAGGCTGTAATTTTAACAAGCTGAGGTCTCTATAACACTCCTAAAAATTTTAATTTCTACAGAGTACTAGCTGCCTCCACAGAATACCTATTGAAGGTGTAGTTAATGATGAAGACTTATCTACTTGTTTATCCTACAGTCATATTAAAGATTCTAGATAGATGTGAGAATCTCAGAGATGTTTCTTCTTCACATGTGACCCAGTAAAAGGATGCTATCATGCAGATTTGTTCCCTTAGTTTGGGGTTACTGAAAGAATACTGGAACTTAATAATAATTGGAAGACTTCCATCAATTTTCTAAGTGAAATACTGATAATTTGGGTTTCCTTCTTGGATGCAAATATTATCACCCTGCAGTGCCTGTAATATGACACAGTGTAGTTACAATATGTTATCAGGCCACAGCATGAAATGAAGCAGAAACCAAAAACAAATTTTCACATTCTTATTGCCCCAACTCCATTTTACCTTACTTGATTGCAGTAATTTTTAGTACTGTTAAAAACAGACAGAATTTTGACATGACAGCATCCTTCTCAGTCAGGCTCACACATGCAAAAGCCTAGGCTCTGCATTCTAAGGATGTGTGTGAACACATGAAAGACGTGACTAGGTGTGTACAAGCCTTCTCTACAAGTGACTAGAAGCCCCAGCAGCAGTGATACTCACGCTGGCACTGTCCCCAGGACACTCGGGCCCAGCCCCAGCAGCAGTCAATTCTGCTTCCAAACCGACACAGTCCTGCAGATGAGAGCATTTGTCTGGGCCACCTGTACAATACAGTTCAACAAAGTCTGGTGAAACATCTTGAAAGTAGCTAAAATCATCCTAGGGTATAAAAAAACCCACAAAAAAAAAAAACAAAAAACAAAAAACAACCCTACCAACCAGTCAAAAAACCCCAAAAGACAAAGAACAGCAAAAACCTCTCCTGCATAGAGATACTTTTTTTTTCTTTTTTTGAAGAGAGTAACTGCTCTAAGCTGAGCCTAGGATATTCCTATCATTAATACTTTATTTAGTTCAAAAAATGCAAATGACAAGAGGTGAAAAGAGGAAAAGATAATTAGGGTAACTCAGCAAAGCCTGAAAAAAGCTGACATGCTTTGCAGTACGCTCACTGCTGCCACTCCTAGGCTGGCACTGAGCAGCTGTAAAAGTCTGAAACAGACTTTATAGTATGGAATAAAGTTTGGGCATTGTTTTAGTTCACAACATACAACAAAATTTTCTCACTCATACAGCCAAACTGTCTCACTGAAACATTAAAGGAGAAAAAAAAAAATAATCAAAAGCGTCTTGGGCTGTTAAGCAGAAATTAAATACAAAGCGAGAGCTGTGGTCTTCCCTTCTTCCAAGGAAAAGATACCACGGCCTCACGCAGTTATAAAGTATCGACACGAATCAGTAATGTCTTTCTAACGACGGGCTGAAATCCCGTGAGCGCTGCATTTGAACAAACCTTTAAAAAAAGAAAGCAAGCCAGGGGTGGGCGAGGGTCGCGCTGGCCGCTTGTCCCGCACGGCGCAGTGCCCGTTCCCTGCAGCGCCGCCGGTCGCGACACCTGACACGGCACGGCCCGCGGGCCGCGAGCTTCGTGTTAAAACTTGAGTCGCGATCTCCGCCGCCGTCTGTTTCAAGTGCCTCCAGGCGTCAATAAGCTAATTTTATCTCTACAGCACGCGATGCGCTTTGTTTTCCATTCTTGCGGGACGCAGCCCCGCCAGAGCAATAAACTTATCCTATACCTCAGCCCGTGTTTAGGCTGCCGAGCTCGGCGCGGCGCTCGGCAGGGGCGGGAGAGTGCGTGCCGGGAGCCCCGGGAGCGGCACCGGGACCCCGCGCCTCCACCTGCGGCCCCGCCGGCCAGCCGTGCCCGCGGGCACCGCCGCCCGCATCGGGGAGCCGGGAGCGCCACATGGGACCCACCGAGGGCTCCGACCGCCCCCGCCTCGCCGGGAGGCAGCCCCAGGGGCCGGTGCCGGGCAGGAGCCCGCGGGCCACCTCAGCTCCCGGCGTCAAAAGGGGGAGAGCCCGGGCTCCCTCCGCTCTCTCCGCGGCAGCTCCGAGCTGCCCGAGGGAACGCCGCCTTTGCCCTGCCCGGCCGGTCCCGGCCGCCGCCCCCGGCTCTCCCCGCGCCTACCTTCTGTCAAACTCCCCGGCCTCCCCCAGCGAGAGGCAGGACGCCAGGAGCAGCCGCAGGGAGAGCTCCATGGCCGGCGGGGGCTCCGCTGCGGTGGCGGAGCGGCGGAGGCGCTCCCGGGCGGGCGGGAGTCCGGCTGCCGCCCAGGCCGGCCGCGCTGCCACAGCTCCGGGGCGGCGGCGAGCTCCGCGCCCTCCCTTTCCCTCTCCCGGTCCCTGCCCGCCCGCCTGGCTGCCGGGCGGAGGAGGTGCGGCGCGGGGAGAGGCAGCGCCGCCCGCCCCCGGCAGAGGCGCCCGTGGCCCGCCCGCCTCCCCTGCGAGGGGCACCTGGGGCGGGAGAGAGCGGCAATGAGCCCCAACTGCTGAGAACAGCGAGGCACAAGCCGCAGTCTGGGGGCACTAAGATGGGTGGGCTTTGTTATCATGAGCTTTTGTATCTTGAACTTCCTGAAGGAAGATGGTTACGCCCTCCTCTCTGCAAAGCTCCCATCTAAAGCCAAGAGCGTTAAAAATTGGCCTTCTTTTACCAACCAGACCTCCCCAACAACAAAGCTTTTTGAAATACTTACAAGGTGTATATGGTTTTTTCTGGCTCAAACACTCGTATTAATAGCTCTCGGGTGTTGGTGTGTGTGACATCAGGTCTCCCAGCCCTTGTCTAGAAGAAAAAGTGACAGGTTTGAACACTAACCACGCAGCATATAATGTGCTCGCACTACTACCGACAGCAATGACTGCATCTGTACTCACCATTAACATGTTAAAATACAGCCCTTAGTTTTGTTTGGTTTCTATGAACTATGGCTTTGGGACTTACCAAAGGACACTTTTAAGAGCACCCTATCACCAGTTTAGGGTCAGAGCTGTTCTGAGATCTCTCTGATTACAGACAGATGGGATCAACCACTTGGACTGGGTTGCAGCATTGGTTTGCTTTGTGTCTACATCAAGGCTAAAGGTCATCAGCTCTGCCTACAAGGCTCTGGCTGTAGCTTAGAAGCAGAAAACAAAGATTTTCTCTGGTTTGTGCTGCAACACAAAGCCAAACCCTTCAGGAAGTAGTTGGAAGCCAACTACGACTTAAAGCCTCAGATTTGAGCTGGTAGTTCTGTGCAGAGCTTTTTCCACCCTCAAAATACTTCACAGATAATTCAAGAAACACTGCACAAAGGTGGCCACTTTTTGCACAAGATACAAATTGTGCCAGTATGCCTTCAAAAATTACACCTTTCCTCAGAATGGTTTTACAACTTTCGGCTCACATTTGAGCAAAAGGCCCCTTTCAATGCTCCTTCCCCTCTGTTTTTCATCTTTCCATGACCATACGATGCCCATGCTAAGCTTTCTGTCCACAGCATCAGCCTAGAACTTTTCAGACACAGAGAAAAAACAACTGTAGAAGCTATAAAGTGATAATTCTGCAAGGTGCTTGTACCTGTGCTCAGATTACATGCAAGCCCCCTTGGGGGACTCAGATGTAAAAACTGCACTGAGGACCAGACCTGGTTCCCTCCATTCACATGAGAAGCTGATAGCCAAGCAGTGACACAGTGCTGTTTGAGGAAGACAAAAAAGCATTTGGTTTGTATTAGATCTTTGCTGAAACATAGAGCTGATTGCCAGTTCTTGACTGATTGGTAATTTTTTTTTTTTCACTTGGTTGTGTGATGTGGTATAACAGACCATGCACAGTGAAATCACTGTCAAGATTTAATGGGCAAAGGGGAGATACCCTATTTGTGATAACCACAAGGATTTCTTTCTGGTAACAGCATCTGCGTGCGCCTTTCCAACTTGCAGAAAAAAGTGTTCACAAATTACGCCACAACCAAGTCCAGGACAAATGCCAAAACCAACATTTGACTATCACTCTAATTAAGGTCTAGGGCAACCTGACACTTTCCTTCTCATGTCCAAAGGGACATGTAATAAAATCAATTCCTTTAATGCAATGCTGCATAATGGTACTTAATGTGCACAGCAACTTTAAAGCACGCACTATTCCTTTAAAGCATGTTCACTCACAAATGGCAGTAAGATAATTTAATCTCTCCAGACTGCACTGAGTATTTAAGGCTTCCTCAGAAGCCTGTTTGTCTCTCTTGTATGTTAATACTAGTGTGGTGGTCAGACATGGTGCCTACTCTGATTAAGATTGTCTGCTCTTGGTTAACTTCTGCTGCCTTTACAATTTGTTTTGGAATATCAGCCCAAAAACCCAGTTAACCAGTCACTGAAAGATCACATAGTACACTTCCACACCCATCATGGGGAGTGAACATCCACTCACGAATTAATTTGTTTTGGCAATGGTTTATCATCACTAGTGGAGTTTTCTTTACAGGGCAGTTTCTCATATCCATGACAGTAGAAGGATTACTTCTGTGAGTGAGCTGTCAAAAAAACAGATCTCTTGACTTACAGGTGTATGAAGTCGTGTGGGTATGCATCAAAATACTATATAGAAGATGGAGATAGAGAAGTTGTGGACAGTATGACAATAAAAAGCACTTTCATGCCATATGTTTAATGAAGCAGTATGAAAGTCTTGCAAAATGCTGATGCCATTGGGTGGGCTGACCCGATGTTCAGCAAGAATTACCTAACAAAAGAAGTCCAGCAGCTGTGCATCAAGCACTCAGGTGATTGACTAGAACAAGTGTTGAAGAAAGATTTTTCAAAGATACTGGTAAGACACTTGGTTAAGCATAACATGATAGTCAGGTTTTTAGCTGCAAATTAGCAACAATGAAACCAAAACACAGAGGAGGACGGTATTTTGAACAGCAATGCTGCTATCCTTGTGTATAAAAAAGTCAAAACACATAGGAAGGTGAATTTTGCCTGAAAAGATGCTCATTTTATGTGAGCATAGTGATCCTATCTGCTTTTTTTACTCTTCTTCATTCCTCCTTAATTATCTTTATGCATCTTTGCCAAAGAAGCTACACTATCAGTCATGACTCTCACCTCAGACTTCTAGTCTCACGGGTATATTGAGCTCAGATTGAGACCCTTTTATGCAAATCAAGACCTTAAACTTGATAAGAGACACTCTGTTGAGAGCAGAGGAAGAGTGGAAAATACTTGCAGCTGACCATGCCATTAGCAAGCCCTTTAGGTTCTGAATTATCTGTAATTTCCCAGAGAATGAAGCCCCAGGTATAAATTCTATTCCTGTATTCTGCACCATAAGTGATAAAGGCACATCTGACTGCACACAAAAGTGAATTCTGGTGATAAGGCAGCAGAGAGTGAAGAACTGCTGTGAGAGAGGGGCTTGCTAATTCTGCTGCAGGGAGGGTGGAGGTGGTGAGGACAGCTGCTGCTTCTGGGACGGCAAGTGTGACAGAGTGACATCTGGCACACTACAGTTTAACTAAACGCGCAGGAACGCATTCAGTGCACTGCTCCGGACAGCAGTGATATTTCAAAAATCCACAATAGTACAGTGGAGAATGTAATTGCAGTGTGTACTCTATTAAAGAACCAATGTCATGAGCCATACAAGTAACAGGTAATGCAACAAAAACCGAAAACATGTATAAACAACTGGAAATCCAGATCTAAGAGAGGCTTACTTACAGTTTTGTCTAGTGAAATGAACCTTCTTTGTGTGCATGGGACCTGTTCCTCTCTAGCAGCACTACTTACTATTTACATAAGCAGAAATTATGGCACAGAAAATTACTTTTCCACAAATCAAATAATCTGTCATCAAACCAGGAACAGATCCCCTGCTTTCCAATTTCATACTTAAACCACAAATCCGTCCTTCCTCGTTTCTAGGCATTTCACCCTCATTGAGGCTAAGAAAGTTGACCGCAAATCCCACGCTATCCCAAGTCACTAAATCACACCATGACTTGTGTAAAAACCACTTGATTTGCAGTTAATGACAAGCAGGATCATTGTCTGCATTTGAGCTGCTAATTTAACATGTATGCCTCTTACAAAATGGAACAGAAGGAAAGAATCCAAGTCCAAATCTCTATGAGACTTTCAATGTCACTACTCTTCCTCTGTGACGATGCAATTCTGTGGTATATTTAAAAGTAATATTTATTAAGTAAATATGATCTCTGTCACATGGCAGGTAACAATCTCTATGACTCCCATGTTAATAAGAAAACTATAAGGTATCAAGAAAATGCAGCAATTCAATCAGCTAAATCACTCTTGTACTCCAGCTCTCTCTTAGTAAACCTGCTTGAAAGGGTAAAAAAGTCATCCAACCTGTCAGACACTGTAGTATCCAATTACCTCCTATACAGATAAACCCTCTGCTTTGGATTGTTGTTCAAAAGCTTCCAAATTCTTTTTCTGCATGAAGTCTTCCAGATTAATTTGGTTTTTTCCAATACATTTTTTCCACACCTACTTGATCCTTCTTTAAAAACTATGAATGGTATTTGTGTTGAAGTTTACTGCATTTCATTACAGTGCAAAGAAGCTATCTTCCCCTGTAAATAAACAATAATTCACCTTTCAAAACCCTGTAAAATCTTCATATTCCCTTCTGCATTCATATTTTTAAAAGATTTCTAGCTCTCCACATTATCAATTTTGATACCAAAAGTATTTTGCACAGGGGATCAGAATGATAATACCCGAAATTTAACATCACCCTGTTCCTTAGGGAGTCAGTCTACTTTGCCTCACTTTTTTTTCAGGTGATTTTTGTAAGATCCTACTGTTCCAAGAATAGAGAGTCCAAAACAACTCCTATAGCTTTACAGCACATGTTTTTCAGATCATGCTACAGCTCTTCACATCCAGTTTTACACCGTGCAGCCAGTGCCTGATGCTGTTTCCTTTCCTCACGCTGTATTATACATGATTAGTACTTTGTCACCTAAATCACAACCTTCTCCATGGGCTAGATGTGCATGCATTTAACAGTTAGAGGGGAGACACCAAAACTGAGGCACAAGCAAGACATTCAGCCTTAGTGGAATTTACCAAAGAAATATTACTTATATGGCAAGAAAATATACACTCAGCAACATTTAGGATCAATGGTGCACTTTTTCATTGGCAAGAGCTGCATGAAAACCTTCTGTTCAACAACATTAGAGGCAGATGACAGATTCTTAAAAAAAAAAAATATCCTAAAAACCAAAAATGTAATCACCAGATTACTCTCCATAACTAAATAGAATAAAACAGGAAAAGACTCACATATGTCATACAGAAGATAGCTATTAAAAAGCTTTTAAAATCAAAAACCACCAATATGCGAGCTGAAACCAAACTTAACCTCACAATTTCTGCTATCATTTCAACAAAATAAAAAGGTAAAATTAATAGAAGAGATTTGCATGAAGACATGTTGTTGACCATAATTCTAATGGTAAATGTATTGAATCAAGCAGGCCAGCAGTTTTGTATATTATCTGAAAAAATTATGGACTTCAGTTAATTTTTTTCTTTCATGAGTCAAAACTGCAAGCTAGGACTTCTTGGGTTGCATTAGAATTTTAATATATAAGGAAGAGCCATAAAACAACCTGAAAAGTTACCAGAATTGTCTTTATGACAAAAGCAGCAAATAATATGGTGCAACATGGATTCAACTGTTCCTGCTCATGAATTATGGTCCTTAGAGCAAGAAATACACTGGGAGATGCAGAACCAGAAGGAAATTATTTACAATAGCCAAAGGTATGAGCTTAGATGGTCACACAGTTTGCATAACTTTGTTTTTCCCTGTGCCTTGGGCTCATTGCCAATACTGAGGGGGGAGGGAGAGGTCAAGTATGGGTAGGCTGTCCACACTTTCTATATCAATTATAAATTATGACAATGCTTTTCCAGAGAGAAATGAACAAGCACTACTTTAATCTGGTCCTTTAGGTTGTTCTATTTTTTTCATAGTGAACCTGAACCTCTACATAAATCCTAGCAAAGATGGAGTCAATTAGCTGCAAATAAATAAATCAGTCTTGGTCCCAATTTTCCCTCAGTTTCATTTGGTTTCAGATGCTGTATCTTTGTTTACCTAAGCTCAACTATAGTTGTGTATTGACATGCATCCTCTGGTACTGGTTGCTGTTAAATTGACCTAGAACAGTTTAGATAAATGAGTTTAAATTGCTATTCTCAAGGGGGAAATGGCTGTGTCTAATGGAATTCCTTATTTAATTTCAATCTTGTTTTGACATACAGAAAATTCTTAGTATATTTTGAGATGCTAAGGGGAAGTAGTAGGCAGGAAAACCTACTACAGGTGCTCTGAGGAACAGTTTTCATTTAGTTTTGATAGTTTTGACCCAGCTCCTCTGTTCAACTTTATATTAAACTGCAAACTCTTAAAGAATAGTTGAGGGTGGAAGGAATCTCTGTTGTCACCTGGTTCAACCTCCATCCTCAAGCAGGGTCACCTACAGCTGGCAGCCCAAGACTGTGTCCAGATGGCTTTTTAATAGCTCCAAGGATGAAGACTCCTCAACCTATCTGAGCAACGCATGCCAGTACTCAGTCACACTCACAGTGAAAAAGTGCTTGCTCACGTTCAGGTGGAATCTCCTGTTTGAGTCCATTGCCTCTTGTTTTGTCACAGGACACTGTCAGCACGTACCTGGCTCCATCTGTTTAACACCTTCCTTTCAGGTATTTTTCCACATTGATGAAATTCCCCCAAGCTTTCTCATATTCCAAGCTAAACAGTCCTGTTTCTCTCAGCCTTTCCTCCTGGGAGAGATGGTCTTGTACTTTAAACACTCAGTGGTCCTTTGATGGACCGGTAGCTTTGTATCTCTCTTTTATGTGGAAGCCCAGGACTAGACCCAGGAATCCAGGTATGGCCTGGATGGTGTTGAGTAGAGGGGAAGGATCACCTCCCTTGATCTGATGGCAGCAATCCTCCTAAAGCAGCCTGGGATACTGCCTTTGCAGCAAGGTCATACTGCTGGCTCCTCTTCAACCTGGTGTCCACCAGGACCCCCAGGCTCTTTTCTGCAAAGCTGCTTCCCAGCCATGCAGCTGTCGGCGTGCAGTGCATAGGCTTGTTCCTCTGCACGTGCAGAGCTTTGCACTTTCCTTTGGTGAACTGCCGAGAGCCCCTGCCAGCCCATTGCTCTGGCCTGTCATGGTCTCTCTGGATGGCAGCACGACCCTCTGGCATGTTAGCCACTCTCTCAGTTTGGGGTCATCAGTGAACATGCTGAGGGCACTCTGTGCCACATCATCCAGTTCAGTAACAAAGATGTTAAACAGATCAGGACTCAGTGAAACTTCTGTAAAACTAGAAATGTATAGCAATAAAGTTTTCCTATGTTTTAAGTCAAAACAAACAAACAAGATGTCTTAGAAGTGTAGTGTAGTAGTAGAAAAATAAAGCACATGACTGATAAGATGATTAGTACACAGAGAGCTGCTTGGGAGCCTTTTAATGCCTTTCAGCATTACAGATTTTGTTTGTGGTTTTCATTAGGTAGGATTTGAGAGACTAAGCTGTGCATGAACTTCATGTCTTCAGAATACACTGTGAAAGACAAGGGGATGCGAAAGATTTAAGATGGGTTTAAGCGCTCAGTATGAAAGGAAATGAAGCGGTGTCAGGGTTATCTACAGGTTTTGGTAGACATTTGGTAGACATTACTGATTCTTCTAAATTCTGCTAAAATAATGTAGTAGCATTCAATTTTATTTCATATTACATTCTTTTTGAAGCTGTACATTCAAAACCAAAATCTCAAATTAACACTTTTGAAGACTTCTATGTAGTCTATGTATTTTCAGGGGTATCTTTTGAGAGGAGACAATAAGTATTGCTCTTGCTTTAAAATGCAATCTGACACATGCCTGAACTGTTGAAATAAACCACAATTTCCCTGAACTGTGATTTTCTTAAGGCAGAGAAATAAAACTGTTCTGACTTAGACTGGGAGCACAAGACTAGATTTCTCCATCAGTAATGAGGAGACTCTGCAGAAGACTAAGAAAATTTCAGGGATTGTTGTAATGAATATCATGAAAGAAGATGGGAAATCTGAAAAAGACTGCAACAAATCTACTGACAGTTTTAAAAACTCGTTTTCAGAACTATATCAAAATGTTCCAAGATAACATAAAACAGTCCTGGAGAGCTCTACAGAATCCACAGGAAACAGACTGAGTGACAGAATTAATGAATAGTTCTATGGACAGACATAGAAGAAGATGGAACTAGGACAAAAGGATAAAAGTTTGTTCCTGTCACATTTCAGAAAGCACATTTTATTCTTATCATTTTAATTTTAATACATAAACAACCATCGGATCATAGAATGGCTTTGGCTTAAAGATCATCTTGTTTCAACCCTCTGACCATGGGTCAGGTTTGACAGTTAAATGTTCAGTTAAATCTTCAGTTAAATGAAGATGTTAATCCCTGGTTTTTGGCTCCCAGAAGATTTCGGTTCTGGGATTCAAACAAACACACACTGAAGCCAAATCTAGTTGTCCTGAACTTTTAGTTCATTTAGTTTATTAATCATTTCCCCAACATCAATAGCATTGATGAATGAGAAGTCAGGTGTGCTCAGTTTAGGCAACTTTATTCATTGTATGCACCCCAAGGAATACTGTATTAGTGTACACAAGGGACATCTCTCACAGAAACTTCTATAGATTCCTCCTGCATCTCAAAACCCGACTGATTTTCTCACTCCTCATACAGTGACAGCACAGCAAGGTCTGGAGTACTGGTTGGAATTAAACTAGCACCTCCTGGGATTTACTGCTTTGAGTAATTTCTTCTTATTTGGTTTCATGGGTGTCAAATTCAGCTTTGATTTTCTTGGTTCAAACCAGCAAATTACCAAATAAAGGTATTTTCTACTCTTTCTTAATAAATGGAAGGTGCATACACACAACTAGGAGAGTCAGACAGCACTTACAGAAAACTGCTGTGCTTCATATTAGGAATTAATCTAGTGGACTTGATCATCCAGGGAGAAAACACTACTGTTCAAAAGTACAGCTTGTGAACACTAGCTAAAAACTTTATCTTACTGTCTTCTGCACTGCACTGACTCTTCTCTGTAGAATAAGGTAGCTGTTAATTCAGTGAAATCTTGTGCATACGTGTGCCTACATTTTCATGGTTAACAGACCTTCAGAGAGACACTAACATTCTTCAAGATTCACAAGAAAAAATATAAAACCGTATTTTCCAGTGATCTCCACATGGAGTAGCAAATTCTGTATAAGGGTGGTAGACACAGACTGGTACTCTGTTCTCCTCAGAACCTGAGTGCTACCACTTCTTTCTACTAAGGCAAGTCCTACCATCAAATTGATTAGCTGATTTATGTCTGTCAGGTTGGCAGGGTACATGTCTGTGGTGTCTGTAACAGTACACAACACCCTGCTAATGCAAACTTATCAAGAGCTAAAAACAACTGCAGTTTCAAGTTCTCTCAGTGAGGATTATTCTCTCAGTAAGCTGGACTATGTTTTACTTCAGAGGGCTTTTTGGTATTTACTACAGAGCATAGAAAAGTAATCCAATTGTAGTAAAGATTCATAAAACTAACCAAAGGTTTAAAATTGCATGTTTGCTTTAAATCACTTTGAAAAGGATTTTCTTTTCCAGAATCCTACTTTGAATGTAAAATGTTACTCCAACATGGATGAGGTATCTATTTATAACCAAATGTTTGTGTGCAATGGTCAAATCCCAAAAAAAAAGAGGAATTGAATGTTTATTTTAGTCTTGATTTTCTTCCAATACCTTGTGCAATTTATTCAGAAATTCTAATTATATCCCCCTATATAAACACTGCAAATATGAAAACTGAAAGGAAGTCTATTTGCTAGAGCTTTTTTCCTCCTTTTTCCAAAGTAAAGAGATGCTTGTGGTCAAATTACTTAATGAAAAGAATTCAGTATGTCAGTGATCATCCCAACAAAGAAAACATGTCCATTTACAGTATTGTTTAACTATTTCTATAGTTGGTGACCACATTGAATGGGTATTTGAATGGAAACATGCCAGATGAATAAAAACAACCTTCACGGGTGCCAAACATTAGCTCTTTCTACAAAATTAGCTAAGTGTGTGTAAAATTACATACACCTATTATAACTGCTGACCTCTCAGGCAACTCAATAATCTGCATCTGATGTGATTTTAGGAAAGCAATGCCAATAAAATAGACCAGGATTTATTACCAGTCCAACATGTCATCATCCAAGTTTATATTGAACCACAGAAATACATATGCCTTAAAGCTCAGGAACTGTAACATTGCAAAATGGATATAAAAATGGGTATCTATTCATGAGAGAAATCTACAGTTCGGGTTGAAAAGTAATGTTAGCTGGACAAAACCCATAATAACCAGAAGCTCATCAACTCTATAGCCTTTTCATAGTTGCAGAATAAAATTGAATAAAAGTTAATTTTAGGAAGTCAGCCACTGCAGACCTTAGTTGAAGGAGGGTGCCTGATATTTGCAATAGTGAATCAGAACTTTGATTCTTCTGGTTGCCAAGAATGATCCCGACTGGAGGTCTCTGAGAAAGGAGCAACAAAGATTGCAATGAGCAGCAGTTGGCTCAAAACTCTTGGCCTATATTCTAAACCATGAGGCTTCCATCCCCCATGATTCTTCCCTATCATCTATTTTAACTATGCATAATTTCATTGTATTTATTTAAAACCCTGTTTTTAAAACCCTAATTTAAAACCAGGCTCAATGGTAGTTTTTATGGGAAATTCCACTGGCTAAATACAAATACCACAAAGAACTGCACATGTTATAAATGCAATCATTTGAGTTTGCAAACTTATTGGCATTCCCAGAGTTCTACAAGAATTTGGTTATGTTATCCCAGAACACCATTTTTGTATTTTCTTTGCAAAATAGTAGGATTCTTTGCATACAAGCTATTAAAATCACCTACAGGATTTTCTTCAGCTTATGCTTGTGTTTTAGTGTGTATTTTTATACAGACGGAATACAACCAAATTGGAGATCAGTCTGTTACAATAAAAAATCCCAAACACCACATAAGCAGCTCTTACCTCTATCAATACAAACAGCCACAGATAACCCAGAAACGGCCCACAGTCCAGGACATATCAGATTAAAAACCTGTCTAAAAACGTATGTTGGGGGAGTGAAACAAAATTGCTTGAGGGAGAGAGTTCCACAGATGGATTATGTCAAATAACCATCCTCCATTCAGCTCACTCTTCCCTCTGCACATTTATACCTCACTGCTCCTCTCCAAATGCCTGCACCAGAAGAACCCCAGCTATCTGGAGAATATCAGGCTAGAAAACCTGATCAGTAGGGGTAGTTACTTCATGGGTTTTTTTCTGGGGGGTTTGGAGTTTGGTTTTTTGTTTGTTTTTGGTTTTTTTTACCCATGTAAGTTAAAAGTTACATTTTAGACTTGTCCTCGAATATTTCAGAGGTCAGAAAACTTATCCACTTCCTCCATGTTTGCCATTTCCCATCTTGCCACAGCCTGTTTTCTCCACTTGGGCAGAGTTCTCTGACTCATACAAGTCCAAGGGAGTAGATAGGACCCATCTGAGAATCCTGATAGAGCTGGCTGGCATCATCATGCGGATGCAGTGTATTGTCTTTGAAAGATTGTGAAGCCTAGAGAAGTTTCCCAATCATTTCAGACGGGTAAATCTTATACCAAGAAGGACAACTCCTCATTTCCACCCCTGGAAAAATCAGAGGAAGGCCTCTTGGAAGCCATCTAACCTGATATATCTATGATTTCCATCTAACTCTGTGGCTTCCTAAAAAAATGGGTATCACCTCCCCACATATGATCTAAAACTGCGAAACTTTTCTATCCTTTTTATCTGCAACATCATTTTAAGAACGTTTGATCAATCAAACGCTAATCATTGCAAATTATGTATCTGTGACTGGAGTCCTGCTGAGGCCTTTGAGATGCTACTGTTTGAAGGTGAACAAAATTACAGAAATCCAAAGGGAAAAAAACCCTAAAACTGGGAAAATATTAAAATAATAAATAAATAAATNAGTCACTCCCATTAGCTGATAAAATTAGTATAAATAAAAAATTAATAATAATTAATAAATTAATAAAAAAATAAATAAAAAATTTGGCTTCAAGACAATGCTAGAAATTAGAAGTCAAATTTTAAGTTTGGAGTTGCATGGCACAATGAATTT
>VZRF01000316.1:456671-591294 GCA_013396875.1 Vireo altiloquus | reverse complement strand
GCAGCTGTTACTGTCCTCATATGTTCATATGGTATAGTACAAATTGATGATGTCTCCCAGTTGATTTGCCTTAGATAATTTTCCATTAAAATAACAGAAAGAATATAGTTACTCATAACTGACAAAAGGGTTTCAGAGGCCCTCAGGTTTTATTCCAGGCTTTCAAATAAGCTGCTCTTCTTTTTAATTTTTCCTGGTTTAGAATGGGATTACTCTTTAAATAAAGACTGATGATGCAGTAGATATTCTCAAAGTCTTCAGCTGCCATTAAAGAGTGTCCCAGTGCCTTTGAAATCAGTGCCTTTCTTGTATGGGATGCTAAAACATTCACTGTTACAGGTGTGACAAGAGTTTCTATGAAGCTCGGGATCTTCGGCAGCATATGAATAAACATTTAGGTGTGAAGCCATTTCAGTGTCAGTTCTGTGGAAAATGTTACAGCTGGAAGAAAGACTGGTATTCTCATGTAAAGTCTCATTCTGTCACAGACCCTTATAGGTAAGAGGAAATTAATTTAACAACTGAAATGTATTAATCAAAGTGAGGTTATACAGATCCACACAGCCTGTCAACAGGGAACTGCCAAGTCCACTTTTAAAGTACCAATGGATTGATGGTGACTGGGGTCTTGAGAATGGGTGGGTGACTTTAAATAGTGTGGATTAGCTGCTGACCTGGGACACAGTCCTGGAACTAAGACACATGAAGTCTTAAGAGGATAAATACAATCAATGAAGTTAGAAATGTTTGTTATCTCACTTCTCTAGAAGGGTAAGTGCAAGCATTGTGGCTGTGGATAAGAGAAAATGTAGTTCAGTCCAACAGTATTACTTCTAATTGTGGAACTGCTTGCCTATAAAACACTATTCCCATTAAACTTTGCCTACCATAATTAAAATGCATTTTGGCTTAAAAGATAATGAGTGTACAATAATGGGTTTAATAGATTTCTCACTTAACACATTTTAGGTGTAATGTATGTGGGAAAGAATTTTATGAGAAAGCTTTGTTCAGAAGACATGTAAAGAAAGCCACCCATGGTAAAAAAGGAAGAGCAAAACAAAATCTGGAACGAGTTTGTGAGCACTGTGGGAGAAAATTTACACAACTCCGGGAATATAGGAGACACATGAACAATCATGAAGGTATGTAGAACACAAGTAGTCATGACATCCCTCAGCCCCTAAAAACACCTCGTGCAAAAGGGTAATTGTTTCTTTGAGTTGGCATATGTCCTGTCTGGCAAGACATGGAGGAGATTCTCCAGTTAGTTTTATGTGAATCCTGTTTCAGTATCTTGCTCCCAGTGATTACCAGAAGTTTTTGTTGGGATCTTTCTAAAACTCCAGTCATGCAGAGAGACTGTGCCAGTTTGTCCTCAGAACCTGAACACAAGAGGAACTTTTTTACGAGTGATTAAGAGAGGTAAAACAATCTTCATTTTCAAAGGTGCACACAGTTAACAAAGTACTCTTCAGACAGGAGAATGATTGGCCTGAATTTAAGAGAGAGAAAAAAAAAAAGGACTGATATTGGAAATTTATCAACTTCTTCATTTATAACAAGAGGTAAACTATATGATGTTTGGGGAAAATGCGAAAACACTTTATATTTTTTTTAAAAAAGTACATGCATTTTTGCTTTAGATGAAGTATGAATTTGATTTTGGAGTATTTGGTTCTTCCAGCTGTTTTGGGAGTCTATATATTTTCCTGTCTTGGGGCAAAACCCACTTTTTTTTGAAGTGTGTCTCCTTTTAAAGAGCTCTTATGAGTAAATCTGACAGCTAACCATTGAAATAGAGATTTTGTGTTTGTTTCTAAACAGAGAAAATGTCTTGGAGTAGGCACTCAGCCTAAACCTACAGTAACTGTCACAGAGGAAAAGCCAGTAGTGAGATGGGGTTTGTCACCACCCACACTTCTCATTAGATATTACAGACCACAGAACTTAGATGTTATGAGGCAAAATAAGATTATACAAACATCAGGTGCTGTATTTGAACATACAGAGTGTGGAAGAGGAGGGGTAAAGCTGTAGGTGTACAGGAGGATTTACAGAAGCAAAGGGTGACTAGAAATGTGACAAATTCTGTGGAGTAAAATATACCTTCAGAAAGGCATCAAAAGGATCAGAATTCCATTAACATTGTGCACTTAAAATAAGGAAAAAAACTGCATTAAAACAAATCTTGGAAACTCTTTAAAAGTAAAATGTTGGATTGGGCTGGGCACTCGTGGAAAATCTCACCATTGAATGCATGATGCTTGCGTTGTATCATTACACAGAAATGGTGAACAGGATCTCTTTCTTACATGGCAGAAGTCACGGTATTGCTCTGTTCTTCCACACTGCTGTTCTCCCTGTCTCTGCTGGCCCTGGCTCCTGGGTGTGTGTGAGCTCTGGGTCACCCTCTCTCGCTTTCCCCACGCAGGTGTGAAGCCGTTCGAGTGCCTGACGTGCGGCGTGGCGTGGGCGGACGCGCGCTCCCTGAAGCGCCATGTGCGGACGCACACCGGCGAGCGGCCCTACGTGTGCCCCGTGTGCAACGAGGCCTACATCGACGCGCGCACCCTGCGCAAGCACATGACCAAGTTCCACAGGGACTACATCCCCTGCAAAATCATGCTGGAAAAAGATACTCTTCAGTTTCACAACCAGGGGACGCAGGTGGAACATGCCATCAGCATTTTAGCGTCAGACATGCCGGAGCAAGAAACCGAGATCAGCTTTGGTGCTGGTGAGGTCGAGACTGTGGTAGTGACAGGAGAGACGCTCGAAGCCATCGAAGCGGTCGCAGCTACTGAGGAATGTACATCAGTCTCTACCCTTTCTGACCAAAGCATCATGCAGGTGGTAAATTATGTACTGGCACAACAGCAAGGACAGAAAATGGCCGAAGTGTCGCAGGCCATTGAAACTGTAGAAGTGGCCCATGTAGCATCGACAGAGTCAATTTAGTATATGAGAGAGCAAGAAGGGTAAGGTTCTATAACTTGTGAGAGGCGAGTTTTTAACAGGTTGTCTGAGGCTTTTAGTGATGCCTATTTTCAAATGGTTAATCATCAGTACTGAATGTTGTGATGACAGAATACTGCACCACGCATTAGGGGGAAAAAGTTCCAGTACTCCAGTGTGGGCCAAGGCTTTGAAAGCTAAGATTTCTATGTGGGCCAAGGCTTTGAAAGCTAAGATTTCTATACTGGCTATAACTTTTAAAAAAAGGGTTAAAATAATGTTTTTGTGTCATGGAGTAAGTATAATACTGTAACTTTGAAAAATTAAAAAGAAAAAACCATATAAAAAGGCTGCACTAAAAAATCGAAATGCACAGCTATTGGTAGCTTTTTTTGTTTGTTTTAATGTGCATTTCATCAAGTTTGTGAGCAAATTACCTGTATTGGATTCTGTCTGTTTACTCCCAAGACCAGGGAGGTGGTAGAATGCTTTGTGTAGCGTGTGCTTCATGTGACATACAGAAAAACTGAAGCTTTTTTCTCTGGGCAAATGCACCATTGGCAGTTAGTGAACCCCAGTTCTGAAGAACTTACTTAAACTGCAGGTGTGTGGGTGGCTGGTTCAAGGTTCAGCAGAACGCTGTAAAATGTTTTATAGATAATGGGCAGGAATCTGCTGAATTCTGGGGAAGTGATTCTCCAAGATGGTTGTGAATTTAGGTTGACCAGAGGACAATCTCCCACCACAAGGAGACTACTCAGAGCAGTAAACTGCTTCTCATTTGTAAGGGAGGAGGTTACACTGCAGTCCCTGTGCCCAGCCACATTTAGCTCAATGATGTTTGTTGGGAAGCTATTGCCAACACTGATGTGTGTACCCAAAGCAGGCAGCCTGATGATGGATGATTCTAATTTTGCTTTACATTTGATGTAGAAACTGTCAAAGGAAAAGGTCTAGAGGCACACTTCTTTGGGAACTGAGGAAGTCCAGCTAATTACAGACTGATCTTGTCTTGTATTGTTTTGGAAGGAGGAGCCCTGCTAATTCCCAAGCAGGGAATCAGGATAGAGAGATACGAAAATCTTAGTATGGGGTAAAAATTAGATTTGTCTCAAAAGTAAGAGAATCTCTAGAAAACCTTATTACTGCTGCTTTAAGAAAAGTACTTCTAGGGTAGTTGATACCTGGTGTTATGCCACATAGTTGGACAAGTCCTTACTGTGTGTTTCTGCAAGTAATTGTGAATGACAGCTGTGCTTGGCCCAGGTTTCCATGTCCCTGGTTTAATACCATTATAGGGCACATCTTAATCTGCACAAGGTGTGGGTTCTTGTTGCTGTGTGATTTTTTAAGCAAGCAGCATGTCTGTCAAGGAAACTGAAAGCGCTTTGCATGTCAACAATCAAAGCTGTACTCTTTACATCCTTCTCAGTCTGTAGTGGTGTCACATATTTCCTAATGTGGACAGCAGCAAGACCTGAGCAGCCAGAATTGCAGGGTAAACTTCATAAATAAAGTGACATGCATAGAACTCTGCTACCTGTGAAACAGATCCACAGAACAAATTTAAGCAAACCCTGTTGAAAAGTAACCACCTCATTTCAATTAGTATTTCTACTTTTCATCTTACTTAACTATGTGGATATCTTGTCTACTAAGCTACAGAATGGACTGTTCTTTTTATACTTTGCAATTCTGTAGATAAGCAGTTGTTGAAATTTTTTTTATGTTTGTCTTGGATCCAAATTAATTTGTAGATGCCTATTTCAAAAGTCAGGGTCTTATTTCAGAGAAATAATGTAGTTATTTATATATCCTGCAGCCCTTTACAGTTGTATTATTTTCTAATTACTAAATGGAGTAAAACTAAAATGAGTATTAAAAAAAATTACTGCTAGCTGCAACTTGAATTTTTGTATGGTAAAGAATCTGGAGATAGCCATCCTGCTAAAAATTAAAATACTGCCATTATGATGGAAAAAGATTTAAAAGAGCACTAGGTAAACTTGAAAATTTACTTCAATGTTTGTATCCTAAAAATAATTATGTATTACTAAAGTGAAGAAGTGTTCAAGGAAAAATAGCTGTAAATAGTGCTAGAACATTATTTGTATATTTAGTGTGTTACATTATAAAAAAGAATATTATCAGCACCTTAGTTTAATCTTTGGTGCATTTATTTATTTGCCCAGCCTATGGAAGAAGTGAAAGTGAATCTGAATTTCAGAGCCTTCTTATCCACTGTCAAAATGCTTTTACTGACTCAATGATCTGCTGTTTAGAAACAACCACCAACTAAACTAATCACAAAAGGTTGTTTTCTAAACAAGATTCAGCCAGGAATGTCAAAGCTGAATGTTGTGGCACCCCTTTCCTAACGTGCTGTGCCTTACCTTTTCAGAACAGCGTGAGGTAAGTAGGGAGTGTCACTCTTGGCTTTGCTGTTCCCGTATGTGTGGAGCTGCCTTATGTTTTTCTTTGGACTTCAGCACTTAAGACATTCACTACCCTTCTGCAAAAGTCAGGCTGCAAATACGCAGTTATCTGTTTTTTAAAAATAAAGTTCATGAGAAGTGTCCGTTCATTAAGTATTCCTAGTGAATTCCTGTACATAATGAATTTGATTTGTACATTCTGCTGTTTTTATTTAGTGTTAGATGTATAAAGTTATGGTTATTTCTGTCATCAAATAAACTGAGCTCTGCCATGAATTGCTCTTTCAAGAAAAATCTTTTTTTTTCTGGGGAAAGGAGGTGTTGCAGAATTACTTACTCCTCCTCAGTATGTCACTTTCCATATACAGAGAGATTCTGGCCTGAACAGTTCTAGTAACTCCTGCTTTTTAATTTGGCTTAAGGCTCAGAGAATTAGGTTGTATGAGGAAAGACGTTGCCCTCCTGAATTGTGTCAGAACATGGCTGTACAAAAGCACAGTGCTAATGAAACACTGTGTATATTGATACTGAAAGTGCTTCGGCTGCAAGTCTTCAGAGTGGGTGAGGCATCTGCTCGGCCCCCTGGTACCCAGCTGTAACCATTTTGGTTTGTTTCAGATGTTACTTCTCTTGACTTGGGTGTCCAAAGCAAGCTGCAGCCAGCACTTCCATCTTGGCCTCTGCCCTGGGATGGGTATTTGAGCAGGGGTTGTGGTGTGGAAGTTGTCCTTCAGTGTCACTCTTCTGGCTGAAGGATGAGCTGTACAGCTGCCTCCAGGTCTGGGAACAGTGTCCTGTGCCTTTCCCTTGGCTGTTACAGGAGCTTCAAGGCAGCACCAATGTTGCAGAACACCAGATTGTCTTCTGTGGTTCACCCTAAGGGAATGCTAGGAGCTTTTTAGCACATTAACTCTTCTGTGAGCCCCTGTAAGTAACCAAGCTAAGTCTATACATAAAGAAAAACGGGGGTTTCAAAAGGCTGATGGCTGAAGGAGTAAGGGAGGCTTCTGTTGAACAACTGCTGCTCCAAAGGGCTTCAACTATAGATGCACAACAGCCAAGTGATGTGTGGATAATTTTAGCCCCATTTTGTTTCTACTGGAGCTACAACCACGTCATTTCTCCACCATGAATTTGTACAGCACCAGTGTACAGTAACATTCAGGAGCCAGTCTATGGCTGCTGCTGACAACGTGGTGGAACCCCCCAGCATCTCTCAAGCAGCTCTTGAGGCTTATTCTTGTGCAGAAAATGTCAGCTGCTGCAGGAGAGGCCCTGGTCACTCTGGTGTCACCCTCAAGTGCGTGGCTGTTGGCAAGCATCCTTACAAGTCTTGTGTGACCTTTAAAGGACTTTGCAGAAACTAAGTTTTTCTTGTTCCCCTAGGAAAAGTTTTGTCCTGCAGGCTTTGTCTCTCCTCAGGGGTCAAGTGCCCTGCTATACAGCATTGCTGAGTTAAGTGGTGCTTTTAGGTGTGGAGTAGTGCAAGCTCTTGCCCTGGCTTTAAATTTTACATGTGAGCAGGACTGTTACACAAGCACATGAATAACAAAACTAAAGAACCTCCTTAGGCCCTCGTTTCACAGTTACCTGTTCAGTGCCTGCAGCTGTAGAGATGGCAGCTGGTGTGAGTGGGGAGGGCTCCCACAGCTACACTTCTGTCACCAAGGCACTGCTGTGGTTCTGTAACGAGCTACTGAGCATCAGCCAACACCTTGTATGCAACTACCATGTTTACAAATTAGGGGAAGCTGGGGAGAAAAGGAAAGATAATTACATTTTTATTATAACTTGCATTACCTTTTGTTTAACAGCTTGTACTGCCAGGAAATCACTATGAGCTCACAACTTCATGTTTCAGTGGAGCTCTTGCTACAAAACCAAAAACACCTTTTGTGTATCCATCTCATCAGGAAATCCAGTCCCAAAAAACAAATTTAAGAACTGGGCTGTACACCAAGCAGAGGTTTTCCAGACCTCATTCCATGCCACTGCATCAGGAAGTTCATGCTCCGATTACCAGCCATGACGTCACTGCCACTCTCCCTCCTCCTTACCCAGCCTGAGGGGCAGCTGGCATTGGAGTGTCCAGACCTCAAAAAGCTGCAGAGTTCAAAGGTTTGGGCAGTAAATCTTGCCACTGCAGACTGCTAAATGCAAGTTTGCAAACATGAATTGAACGTGCTGTGTCCAGAGTTCAAGTGTAAGTTTATGTTTTGTGCTTTTAATTCCATGGATAACTATGCATCTACCCTGAGGCAACAGCTCCAAATTATTAGACATGAACAGCTTTCCTAAGCACTATATAAGATGCCAATATTTCAAGATTAGACAACAGTAGGAGATCTTTAATGAAACCAGAAGTAAGGGATGTGTTAGTAGGATAAAGTAAAAAACCAAATTGCTAATTGTCCAATATTTATAGTGTTCTAGTGTCTCATGCCAGAGATACTAGACAACAAATTCTGGGGAGTTTAGAATATAACCTTCCCTTTTGTAGCTTAAGGGCAGAACTACTCAGCATTCCTCAACTTGTAGTTTTATGAGTTCAAAAAACCCCAACCTCTTTGCAAAACACTCTTTAAGGCTACCAACTACAGAGACAATGAGCCCTCTTCAAACAGTTGCTTCTCCAAACAGATTTATCTTATAGCAGCCTAGAAAGAGTTCTAGTGACACCAGTGAATTCCAAGTCTAAAACCCATTTGCCCTTTCAGGAAACAGAAGTTGCCATTTTCTCAAAAGCTGACTTTTCCTCCCAAGTCTCTTTGGCAAGCCAGCTTTGTTAAAGCTGCTGCCAGCACACAGAACTCAGCAGAGTCCTGTGAGATCTGACAAAGGGCTGCTCTACAAACCTCGCAGCCGTGGAGATGAAGCTTCTCAGGCCTCACGGCAGCTGTGGCTGCTGCCATGGGGCTGCTGGGAGGACCACAGTTGGTATTGCCACAGTTCAGAGTATCGTAATTGGGTCGACTCTGATATGGCACAAGCTGTGAAATGGCATCCCTCAGTTACCTTAGAGACAGGCTGGGGGCTCCTTCCTGCTGATAAAAATCTTCATTCTGGGAATCTGGACAATGCACCTCCCTCACTCTAAAGGAATGAAATTAGCTAAGGGGCTACACCCAGCACTGCCTGAAACACTGCCACAGTAGTTCACTGCACTGTTTGGTGGGACTGTTTCATTTTGAGGGGTTTTTTTTGGTGGGGGAGTTACTTGCCTTTTGTTTCCTTTTTTTTTTTAACCCCCAGGGTTGGTGAGCTTTATTATTTTAATATAGTTAGATGAGTTTGGATCCATTTACAAGCCAGTAGGCTCAGAACAGCCCAGCTGCAGGGTAGCACAGCGAAGGTCACTGGTTAACTACTCCCATCTTCACCTTGTCATCAATGTTCTGCAGGCTCCTCAGGTGCCAATTCCTGCTGAGCAAGCATGAGCTCCCCGGGATAAAACTACACAAGCTGGCATTTAAACCACACACAGGCACACACACCTTGCTATGCTAAGCAGTTCAAGGTCTCAGCCTACCTCCTGGAAGCACTTCAACATACCTAAATCACATCGTTTATCATGAGTTTTAGGATTCTTGAACATCCTTAGAAAAAAAAAGTCAAACCAACCAACCAAAAAAAAAAATCACACCGAGAACAGCAACAAAAAAACCACCAAAAAACAAACCAACAAGGGAAAGGCTCTCTGCATGCAAAAACCATGACTACTCCAACCAGAGCCTACAGCTTCAAGTTAGTCCAGCTAACATTTTTGATGCTGTTGCCTTGATGCTGTTGTTCAGGTCAGTCAGTTAGTTCCTGCAAGCCTCAGATATTAAACACCAGCAGACACCTCGGAGCAACAAAATCCAGCTTGTTTTGCTCTCAGTCCTGAGGCCATCCTGATGGATTTCCTTCCATGAAGCACGAAGAAGGAAGAGAACACTTGCATCAGGTGAGGCAGGATCACTGCTCACCTTCAGCTGAGATGTAGAAGTTCCTGCAGTCTTTCACAAGGTCTAGGACTATTTATTGACCACGGAAGTAAGAAGATAAATACAACTTTTGCTCTCTCAGTTGCATGGAAGGCATTTCATAGCACATCTGCTCTTCTGCCTAACAATATCCTAAACGATTTTGAAGTACAAGGAAATTCTGGGTATGAATAGCTACTTGAGCCAAAGATGGGGAACACAGTGGTGGTAGGTTAACTCAAACAAGGAATAGATCTCCAAGTCATTCCCTTATTTGAAGTTCTGTTTTTCTTTGTTCCTATACAAGTGATTAATATAGTATGAACCACCTACTGAGCAGCACAAGAAAATAGCTATTCACTATGAATTACCACTATCTTAAAGGGATTTATTCAGACAAACATAACCACATGTGATGAAAATAGGTGAAAAGTTCGTCTTGCCTAGTTCCAGTAATGCCCAAATTGTTTTTGGAAGTCCTGTAAGTCAGTTTTGAAAGTGTATTTTGTTTTAAATAAACCAAGTATTTCGGCTATGGAAAAAAAATAATGTATACATTTTTATGTTAAGTTTATAACAAGACTTTTAAAAGAAAACAGTTACAGGTATTCAACTGCATCAGACTTCAAAGAAAAAAGATTACACATACAATACAAAAATACAAAAAAATATTTTTAGAACTTACAAACTCAAAAGTCTAAGTGGTCAGAGCTTTCCTAAAATAATAATAATAATAAAAAAATACATTTCAAGATGCACTTTCCTTTCTGCACTTGCAAGTTCAACTTTAGCAAGAAGACAGTTTTAGAGGCAGAATGAAAGCAATTAATGTATTGAATTCTACAACCAGTTCCCAGAAATTAATTTAGTGGTTGACACTATCAGGTATTTGAGTTGAAAAAGAACCTTATGTTTGTTTGGGGTAGGGGAGGTGTTGCTGCTGCTGGTGTTGCTGTTGATAATGTTCCATTTAACCTGTTCTGTTAGTAAAATGTTTTACAAATATGCAATCTAAATTCGAGTGAAATTGAGACAGTCACTACTAGCACTGAAATCCTATGGCACTGTACTGCAGTATGAAAGCTAAGAAATAAACTGACCAGATTAATGTCACTGCTGAAAATCACTGCAAAAGGAAGACAGGCAGAAAAAGGTCAAGTTTTATTTCTGAAGCTGACACTTGTTAGAAACATCAGGACTGCAGATACAGCACTCTTTGACCTGATAGTGTCCACTGAGGTCACAGGCATCAAGGCATTTTGTCTTAAATGGCAAGACAGGGAAAGTGCATCTTAGCTTTTTCATACTTAAGCAGTGAGTTACCGATTTTTGGTGTGGCTTTTATTCCTTCTAGGCATAGTAAAGAAAAATATTTCAACCAATATTTCAACCATGTACATTAGCTTGTATTTTTGGTGGTGGCTTTTGTGTACCACTAGGAAATGCTAACAAGCACTACTCAAGGCTAATGATTTAAAAGGAGCACACTGAAAATACTGATTTACCTTTGTAGTGAATATTCTTTACAGACTGTATCTAATATACAGACAAGGCCCATTTCCTTAGGACAGAACAGGCCACTGAAGGTTACACATCCTACATGAAGTTTTAAACAAAATCAGAGCTAAGTTACCAGAGCCACTCAGAGCAACATAATTCCTAGTTTGCAGAGACTTAACAAAAGGTGACTGTAGGGAGGAAAAAATCCAGGTTCTTATTACTTCCTGTGTAAGATTATATTCAAATTAATAGTCCAGTAACACTTCTAGCACAAGACAATGCTCACTCTCTTTAGCAGAATTCCTAGCAGTCAACTGTTTCTCCTGTTACGAAGAGGGAGCCAGAAGTGAGAATGCAAGAGCATTCAATTTTAACCTGATTAAAGAGACAGTAACCTTTTTCATCCACCTTATTTAATCACTGACAAAAAAAATTATCTTAAAAAGGTACCACTCCAATTTCTTTATTATCTGTAACCTTTTGAAACTAATCACATGAACTACAAAATTAGCAAATGCCTTGAAATCTGTATACAAAACATAAATTACCTCTAATTTCAAACTCATTTATTAGTGTACCACTCAAAATCTTAAAAAAGTGGCTCCAAAGATAGTCTCATACCATTCTTAAAAAAGGAAACTGTTCCTTTAATGTTACACCCTCCCCTCCCCCCAAACACCCAACTTGTAATCCACATCATTTAGTTATTTTCTTGGTCATGGACATTTCCAAGATGAGATTTTATATTTCGTTCCCATAGCTTCTGGTTGTCAGAAAATCCATGCTTTCCTTTATTGAAGGAATTTGGTCCTGCTGAGGTTGGTGTATCCCTGTGAGAAGTAAAACAAGAGCAGTTGAGAAAGTCAGCTCAACTACAGTAGTCTGTGCCATGTGACACTGAGAATGCCAATTTCAAGCCAAATCAGCCCCAGAAACTACCACACAATTCCTCCTGTTACATCAGGAGCCCTCACTGTTAGCAACTGTAAGCTGGCCACAGAACTGATCTTCACAGTAGATCAAAACAGTGCTGGGGCAGGAGAGGAGGTGGCAGTGGCAGTAACTGCTGCCAGCTGTGAAGAATTTGTTGCAAAGATTAGGAAACTGAGGATCCAAATTTGCTAGTGGAGAAAAAAGAAAACCCATCAAACTAGAGAACTTCCAGAGTGACTGACTTTAAAAGCAGTCTATTGTAATAAACATCTCTAAAATACAAATTCTCAAAATTCATCCCTAATTTAAATATAGCCTCCCCTCAAAGAGGTCCCTACTTATTTTAGGACTGGTCCTCTACCGTCTCAAATCTGTGGCAAGCAGAAGAATTACATAATTTATTATAAAATAAGGAATTCTTTGTTTTTCTGAAAGATGATTCTTATCTTCCCCTTGCACGTGAGTTTAAAAACCTGACCAGACTACCTACTTCAAGGCAATTTATAAAATAGAGAACTAGAAAAATATGAAATAGAGACAAGCAGGAATTCCTACCTCTTGCCTTTACTAGAAAAAAAAAAAGAGCTTCCGTTTAATGCAGACTCAATTACTTCATCAAAAAAAAAAAAAAAGAAAGATTCAAAGTTCAAATGGAAATGTACTACTTTTAACCTGTAGATGAAACATTTGAAAATCTTGTTTCTGGAGAAATGCTTCTTTAACCTCTCATATCTCCTTGTATTCTTAAGCCATCTGCAAGACCTGCCCTGCCCTGGGGAGGTATTTCACACATTCGCCCTTCCCCGCAGCACAGTTCAAAGCTGCCCTACCTTCCGATGTTCTTCATGCGCATCTTGGCTTCTGGGGGCATCTCCTCTGGTTCGCTCTGCAGGGACAAAGGAGGTCAGAGCAGGGCTGGCGCCTGCTTTTGAACACTTCAAATGCCTGACAAGATAAAGGCAGGACTACAGCCCTACAGGACAGCAAAGTGACTTTGGACACAATGGAGGTCCTACAAGGTTATAGAACAAAATACAAATTCCTTTGTTCACCTCTATGCAAAAAGGAGCAGTAAAATGATAACAAAACATTTAGCAAACCAGAAGCACAACTTTCCTTTGCCTCCCCTTAATCAAGCCTAGAGAAAGAAACTATTAATTCAAATTATGTTGTGCATCTTACTTGCAGGGAGAAGTTATCAACACTTCAATGATTTCTTGAACCAACATAAAGCTATGAAATTGTATGTTCTTAATCAGAACCAAGAGATGTTTCTGGGTTGAAAATTCTTGACAGTTATGTAAAGAACCATAAATAACCCACTCTCTGCCTACCACACCAATGGTATTTTGTGTTGATCACTCGTTTATTACTCACATCTTCATCTTCGTTGAAAGCTGCTGCTACAGAAAGGGTTTTTGGAGCCAGGGTTGGAACAGGCTCTTTAGGCTTCTGAAAAAGATGAAATGCACAAGTAAAGTAAGTCTACTAACTCAAAAAAACTACCGTTGGCTTTTTAAGTATTTTAGTAAAATTAAGTCAAACATCTTCACTGAAATGGGCAACAGGGGGAAAAGTTTTTGTCTGAATCAAGCACATAAAGGATTCTCTAATGAAAAATGAAAATGACTGCTCATTTATGTGTGATCACTCTGAGCAGCAAGCTGAGCCCTCTCATATTACAGCTCCCCACATGCAAGTCTTAACTTTCTAGCACACTGCAGGGGTACTCAGCCACTGGTGCATGACATGAACAATTAAAATAGAACCTGAATAATTTGTGGTATTCAAAATTTTACTGTTGCTATTTCCATTATTCTTTCGGGATATTCTTATCCATCAGTGTCAAAAAAATGGGTACCTTTATTTTCTTGTATTTTAACAACATGACAGCTTTCTGGCTTAATTCAATGTTTTTAAACTACTACCAGTGTGTATCACACTGTCCAATTAATGTAAAGTTCCTTTAAAGACTATTTTTTTTATTTCCAATTTTTTATTCCTCAATTTAAAATGTAGGAAGCTGTCAAACTCACAACTGTTCCACGTAATACAACAGTGGCACCAAAAGTTACTTCAACACCACTGAGAAAAAACAAGTTACTAGTAACAGTTCGCTACTATTGTACTAAATGAATCCTATACAGTGCTTTCCCCATTTTGCCTTTACTAGCAATTCTTTAATATCCACTCCTAGAAGCTGGCACTGCAGCAGAGCCCTTATGCAACTGCCTACAGCTGTTCTTCACCGGTACTGTACAACACATAAATACCACACCATTTTTAAAGAATCTGCACCCAAGGAATGAGTAATGTACTAAGGAAATAAAAATTAATGAAAAGAAACAGGGTTAAGTTTCAGCACTGTCCCATCTGGTGCACTGTCAATCACCCACTAAATTCAGTGAACCAGAAATCCTGAGCCAAATTTATTGCCCGTTTGGACAGGAGAAACTGAAGCATGCTAGAAGATCAGAGAAGGCAGCTTGTTGTCTATTTTTCCAAAGTCTGAGCTGACCTGATTGCATTTATATCCTAGAATGCTGCCAGTCCACATCTCCCATCTCAAAATAAGAGAGCACCCTTTTAGTCTTTTGGAGATCTCCAAAATGCTGGCGTTGCAGGTGCAAAGCTTTCATGATTAGAGTTTGAATTTAGTGCAGACAACTATTCATAATGTATCCATCACAGTGACACATGGGAAATGTAAATGAACTGTATTAAATAAAGAGGCAGCCCCTGGCTTGTCCTTGGCCAAGCCAGCGGAGGACTACTCTGCAAGTACAGAGAGTCACCAGGTTCACATCTAAACAAGCACAAGGATACCTTGTGCTGGACAATCAAGGGGATCCGAATTCTTAAGACACCTATAAACAAAGCCTCATCTCTTACATTTAACACAAGTAAATCACACTGACCTTGCAAAGAGCAGGCAAGAGACACTGCAATTCCCCATGCTAAAATAAGATCTTTGGAGTGGAAGACAACCTATTAAGCCATCTAGATGCTTTCTTCTAGCTTTAAGCAGCCTATGCAATGAAGCTCCCAGCACTCATTTCAAAGTAGCCTGAATAGCTTAACAAGTCTGTCTGCTCATTTCCCTCAGGAAATTATTGCAGACTTATCAAATCTCATTACAAAATTATTCTGTATGTTCAAAGATCTACAGTTCATTTCAATCAAGTCTTATGCTTCCTGAGACTACTGACCTGTTATTAATCACCTTGAAGTACTTACACATGCACAACTAGCTGGCCCTGCAATGCCTGCTTCAACTTTACCCAAGTTACCCTCACGGGATTCAAGGTTTCCTTCTGAAAGGAAGCCTCCCCAAAGTACTTCCCTTTTGCCTCAGATTTGCTAAAATTAAAAGCCCTCAGTAAACTTACATTTGCTCCCAGTTTGATGGATATTGCAGATGCCTTCTTTGTTGTCTGACTGCCTATGGAAAATCCAAACTTGGACATTTTGGCAGGAGCAGGCTTTGTGGTGAAGTCTTCAGCTTCTTCATTAGCTGCCCGTTTCTCTGCGCTGCGACTCGAACTTTCTCCTCCATTACTGGAAGAAACAGTCTTAGTTTTCACAGGTTTTTCTGCCTCTTCTTCAGGTCCTGGTGAAGTCGAAACAACTTACCAAGATGAGCTACTTTTACTGAGCAGATTGATGGGAGCAGCAACCTCAAAAAGCATTATACTTTGGGTGCAACAGGTAAGATGTTTATAGTGACAGCAGTTTCCACCAATGTATATTTAGTAGACAGCAAAACACAAAGAAGAGAAGAAACTGCAAGCACTCCACTACTTGTAAAGAACTTCTTGTATGAGCCAGGAAAAAAATCTTGAAGCACCATCTCTTTATTTAGTATGGAAGTCAAAGTTCATGTAGTAAATTAAATGTAGATGACTAAATCTTTTTAAGTTGTCACAAATAAGCTTTCATAACTGGAATCCCAATTCCAAATCTAGAGTAGTTAACCTAAGTTAAAATTAATTCTACTAAATTTCTACAAAATCATGTCCATGCCAGTCTCTAGTCTTGTCTGGCACAACTCTAAAATCATGGGAGTGACTACAGTGAGGCCGGCTGTCTCAATCATGTTTCAAGTCACTGCTTGTCCGCATCTCATCTGTAATAAATCTGCCAAGCTCTGCTTGAGGAAGAAATCAGCACTAAAAAAACATATATATGGATTTAATCTTTTCTGCTTTTGTATAGTCATGGAAAACATAGCAGCTGAACAGTGATCCACAGACAAAAAACATTCAAGTAACATTTTTATTCCTATAAAATCAGCTTCTTCAGCTACACCAAGAGACAAAGGTGTCCTTGGAAAACTCATACTGAACAGAGTAAATGCTTCAGCAAAAAGACACTTCCCTGCTGCTGCAATAAGTAAACCACTGCAGTAGCACACAGGGGCAAAACCAACACATTAGGGAATGGACAGGGAAGTGCTCACAGTAGCAGTTTAAAACAACTGGAGCTAGCACAAGTTCCTCATCACATCAAGTGAAGAACATCACCTTCCATGCACAGCAAATTCAGACCATCAGGGAATAAAGCTCTTTGCACTACTAATGCAAAAAACGACTACATAAGATGAAGCAATGGGAGAGAAGAAAGTCTAAACTGGGGGTCAACAAGATTGTAGCTCTGAGAAAAAAAAAGAAGCAAACAACATCAGGAAAGAGAAAAACTAGGGACTCTCTCTCTATATATATATTTGTCTGCTGTTTCCCAAATCATAAGCAGCAGAATATACCACTTCTACTTCACTCTTCCAGGTACCAAGATAATAAGTGATTAAACCAAAATGAATTTATCATTTACCTTCAGAAATATGGCAGATCACAAAAAAAAAAATCAGTTTAATCAGTTTCACTGCATTTAAAAAAACAGTACTAAAATTTGATCCAGAAAACATAGATATAAAAATGAAAAACAAAGGAGGAAAGAGAAACAATCAAAATTTACACAAGTGACCTTGGGTACTGGTAGCTGTCTTAGCCCAGTTTACTGAACAGCAATCTCCACAGGATATGAGAACATCCTTACAGCTAGTCCATGAAATCACTTTAAACAGAATATTTCAAGTCCAGCCTAGGTACACTACCTTGTGATTCAAGGTAGAAGATTTACTGGCATTAAATGTGCTGGAACCATAGGGCCAAGTCTTCTTTTTCATAACATACAAAATCCATAGCAGCCCAAAATTCATGGCACAGGAAACCAATCCAGGTTCCTAAACTAGTGCCAGCCTTGAAGGTTATTACACTACACCTTACTTCTTTTAAGTGCAAATTCTCAAATACTGCTAAGCACAAGGTGAAGCCTAATATAATCTACCCACATCTGTTTTCTCACCAAATCTTAAAGAGCATCTCTCTCAGAATTAGTTCCTATCAGCACTGCATTCTGAGTGCTATTTCTACTGGGCTTGCCATAGGATGAACTCCAGACTGCTGAAAGAAACACTCTTACTTAATGAGAGAGCTGTAAGGGGCACAGGACAATTGGGGAAGGTGGGGAATGAGCTGTTGTGCTGTTTAATTTCTGCAGGAAACAGAAATGCAGACATTTTTATTAACCATTAAACAGGTCTCTACCATCTCCCATGTCGGTCCATATATATACTCCAAGACATCAAGGCTTCTTTATTATTTCCTGGAGGTCATATTTCACCCACAGAAAGCACCAGTACTATTTCCAAACTAGACTGACTAGTGCACTTTTCACAGATAGAAGACAAAAAAATTGTCCTACTTCACAGCTTTTACTCATGTGTATCAACAAACCACACGAGTGGACAACCTCCCCTGTCCAGGTGGCTGAAGCGACAAGACTGACAGTGCCAGCTGCACAGCATTTCAGGATCTGTTGTCCCTGGGAGTGCGACCACTGGGGCATGTGGGAACAAACCAGTCACAACTAAGTTAATTTTAAGATAAACCCCACTATCGTGGCAAAAACTAAAGACTGCAAATTGCTTTCAAAAGTCACCAAGGAGCAATTACTCTTCCTTAGGGCCAACGTTCAGATCATGTTTCAGATCAACTCATTCAGATAATGTTTCAGCACACCAAAGAGTACACAAGACAGTATGAATTTCTGATGTACTGATGCTGTCCAGCTACTGTTATCACTAATACAAAAAAACCCCAATACCATCACCAAAACACAAAAACCAAAAAGCCACCAAAGCCCAACAGAGAACCAAGAGTCAAGGAACTACCTAAAATCAAGTAAAACTGTTCAAATGTCAGCGATTATCAGAAACAATAGTCACTGTTGAGCCTATCCTGATTGGTTTACAAGCCTGATTTAATTTTTCAACAGATCTAAGAAGTGCCCTCTCCTTTACAAATATATTGAAACAAAAGGAAAAAAAAACACCAAGACCCAAGTAAACAAAAAAAAATTAACACACCAGGAAAGAAAAGCCTTATCTTTGAAGACACTGTTCCCTCAACTTTAAATTAAGGGAAGAAAGAAGAAAAGAAACATCCAATTAATATTTTCGAACCAAATAGTGCAGAAATGACAGGAATGTCCAGGCATAATATGAACACTCTAAGACCAAACGGCAAACTTACAGATTGTTAAAAAACAAAAAAACCCCAAATGCTTAAAACAGCAATTAAAGAATATTCACTGTACCCATAACTGTTCAAAGTTAATCTTTAAGGCTCTATCTTCATCCTTGCAGACAGCACAGTCGTATTCCTCTCAAAACACGGCAAAAGTATTCCGTGTATTTTTACGAGAAAGAAATAGAGCATTTGCGTGAACAAGGAGAAGAAGGTGTAATTTAACAAAAGCGCCTGGAAAGCTGAGGGCAGCAGGCCCGACTCGGCCTCTCCTCCAGCGCAGCCCCCTCAGGCCCGGGCCACCCCTTCTCCCCGCAGGGCCAGGCACCGCACGGCCCAGCCCGGGCAACTCACGGCCGGGTGAGGCACACCTGGNGGGATGGCGGGGCGGGAACAGCGGGAGCGCGCCGGGCGGCGCCCATCTGACGCTTATCCGGCGGCGCTCCGCACGTGCGCACGGCTGCCCTTCCCCGGGGAAAGAGGGGGAATTGGAATCACCCCACAGCACTCCCGCATCGCACCCTGAGCCACTCCATCACGGCGTTGCGGAGGAACCACGCCCGTTGCCGTGCCCTCCTCAGGGCGCGTGGTTTAACGATTACCTTCCGTGATTCACAAATACCATTACCTCCCCGGTGTGTATAAATTTCTGAAGTGTGTGGAGGGAGTGGGCCAAGAAGATGATTTCAGGCTCTTGTCCGTGGTGCCAAGCCATGGGACAAGAGGCAACGGGCGGAAACTGCTGCACAGAAGTTCCACCTGAACATGAGGAAGAACTTCTTCACTGTGCAGTGACCGAGCACTGGAACAGGTTGCCCAGAGAAGCTGTGGAGTCTCCCTCACTGGAGATATCCTAGACCTGTCCGGATGCAAACCTGTGCCATGCGCTCTGGNCCGGGTGAGGCACACCTGGCCCCCCCCAGCCCCGCTCGACCAGCCCGGACCCCGTTCCCACCCCACAGCTCCGCGGTGAGAGGCGCTACATGTTCACCTCCTGCGGGCTGCGGCCGCTTCGCCTTCTCCCCCTCGGCTCTGCCGTCCGCCATTTTCCCCCGCCTCCGCCGCCTCACGCGCCGCGCACGCGCGCCGCTCGGGCCCGCCCCCGCGAGNACCATTACCTCCCCGGTGTGTATAAATTGCTGAAGTGTGTGGAGGGAGTGGGCCAAGAAGATGATTTCAGGCTCTTGTCCGTGGTGCCAAGCCATGGGACAAGAGGCAACGGGCGGAAACTGCTGCACAGAAGTTCCACCTGAACATGAGGAAGAACTTCTTCACTGTGCAGTGACCGAGCACTGAAACAGGTTGCCCAGAGAAGCTGTGGAGTCTCCCTCACTGGAGATATCCTAGACCTGTCCGGAGGCAAACCTGTGCCATGCGCTCAGGGATGCCTGTTTCAGTCGGGAGGTGGGAGAGGTGAAACACTGAGGTCCCTTCCAACCTCACCCATTCTGTGATTGTGGAACACGAGTTCAAGTGAGCAGTGACACCACCTTCCCCAACCGCAGCGTGCAAGCCAGTTTGCAGATCAGAAGAGGCTGTTTGTATGGAGGAACAGCAAATGACAGAAGGGACATTGTATCCGGCCCACAAGAGGGGGTTGGAACTAGATGAGGTCCCTTCCAGCCCAAACCATTCTATGGTTCTATGACACTCAGCAGCACATAGCTCCCCTGTTGTCTCTTCCTGCCCCGAGGAAAAAGAGTCTGCTTGAGCGAGGCACACACACTCACACGGCCAGTCCTGGCACCTCAAGGCTTCCCAGGCAGCTCTCAAGCATCACCTCAAAAAACCACCCTAGGGTGAAGCTTTGTGTGCTTCCCAACCACACACAGCTGAAAGGAACCAGGTCTTTCCCTCTGCCAGAGGTTATCCATGCCTGGAGGCCTCCGCACCTCACAACAGCCAGTGAAGAGCAGTACTGGGGTAGGGAATCTTCTGCCTTCCAACTCCCACCTTGCATCTAGGAAGAGGTCATCACGGAGTGGTATAGTGGTATGCTTGTGTGAAATTATACTCCCTGCTCTTAGTTTTTGAATTTTCAGGACCCAACCAATCATCTGCCATCACTGACTTTAAGCATCACCCATAAAGAAAGCCCTAGACAGCAGAACTGTGTTTAACAACACGCCCATGGTAGCTCTGCAGCCTGAACAGACTTTCAGAGAGACATCAATGTATTTTGAATTGTGAGAAAGGCTCTCTGCTTCTCTAAGTATTTACTAATAAGACTGTTTATCATCTCAAAAGTTCCAGCACTTTGGGAAATCTACATTGCATGGCCTGAAAACACAGGCACTCTGGGATAAAAGTCTTACACAAAAGGATATAAGATTTTTTTTTTTTTAGCACAGTCAAGAAATTTGCCATATTCCTTCCTTGATTTGTGCAAGACAGAACACCCAGACATAAACGGTGCAGCTCCCCAAACTCACACAAGATTTTAACCACTTGTTTTTAGTTCAGCTATCAAAGGTCAATTTATCTGCTCACGAAAGGATTCAGGAAGTAATGGGAGAGGTCTCTTCTACTTCATCTCAGTGATCTTTTAGAATAAAACTGTAGACAGCCTCCAAAGCAGTAAGATCTGAAAAAGAATCTTTGCATTCAGTAACCATCACCCTTGACCCAGCACAGTTAAACTGAACAGACTGATACTCTTCGTATATATATATACTATTTTTTTTAGAATGGATTATCTCATTTCTCTTACATAATTTCAATGTGGGAATAAATTTAAAGAACTGGACTACTAAAGTAATTTAAAAAACCCAACTCTTAACGATGGCCATTTCAAATGTAAGCAACAAAACATGTTTTGAGATTAAGAGCTGAACAGAGTTCCAGATGTATCAAGATGCCAGAGCATTAAAGGACACAGTTTGCATCTAAAAAATTAATTCTCCTCCCCATCACTCTACTTTTGCTTTATTTTATACTTCTTGGGGTAGCTTTTGGCAAATTGCTTTTGTACTTCTTCCCGTCCCTTCCGAAATTTAAGTGTGTTGATCAGGTCTAATGTTTTTTTCAGTTCCTTTACAGGTTTGTTCACAAAGCCACAGTATTTCCTTTTTGGAACAAATTCCAGAGCCTTCTTCCAGTCAGCAGTATCTTTCAAGGTTAATAAAATATGCATCATTTGATCCAGTGTAAGATTTTTGGCACCAGTACTCCAAAGCAAATACTTATCCAGTGGAAGGGCTGCAGTCTCCAATCCTAATCGCTTTGCCCGTGCTAAAGAGACTCCCGTTTTTATGCTCTTGTCAACCATTGACCCGACAATATAGATCTTATCGTGATCAAATGTTTTCATTACTTTGGGAGAATCAGCTGTCAGATAGATGAGCTTATCCTTTGGAAAGATTTCTGTGTAGCACTGGTCTGTCACCGTGATAAGCAGTTTGCCCCATGCCTCTCCATACTGCTTAGTAAATTCCCTATGATAGAGACTATCATCTTTCAAGTTACAGAAGTGGATGTGGAATGGATCCACAGATCTCCGATTGCAGCTTTCACTCATCACTATCTGTCTCACTGTATTTGTGACTTCTCGGACAGACATTTCGTTTTCATAAGACATGTCAAATACTAGAGGTTGGCCAAAGACCATGGACTGAGCAGCCCTCCAATTGTATGCTTTATCCATAATGCTGGACCACATACATAAGACTGGACTCTTTTTGGTCTCATCTGTTTTTGAAGCCTGATCTCGTGCTTCCAGCCTCCTTTCCCTTTTCTCATCCATCTTTCTTTTGTCATTTTTCTTGTGCAGTTCTTTGAGATGCAAATATTTTATATACTTCTTTTTGGCTGACTTAGAAGGGCACTCCATAAAAGTTTTTAGCTGTTCTTCACTGATATTTTCTGGAACTGCTCTGCCAGCTAGTCTCCACATCTCCAAAGTCTCACGTGCAGCAGCCAAACTGGAAAGCTCCTTAGGCTCTGAGACCATCTCACTGACCTCTTCTTGCAACCCAGATTTCATTACCTTCTTCCACTCATCTAAATCTAGTTTTTCTGAGGGTTCACGTGACTTGTCCTGCTTCAGACAAAATGACAAACTCAGAGTTCTACTGCATGGAAACAAATCCATTTTCATCCCATGTTGTGCAGCAAATGGAAGGACAGAACTTCTTACAATTTTTCTCAGAAGCATATTAGCAGACTGCATACTTAAACATGTGCTGTGTTGCAACACTTATCTGCAAAACACCAATAAGAGGGGGAAAAAACTTGTCAGAAAGCACAAAGAAAACACTTGCAGATTTTTATTCTTAGTAACAATGACAGACAATAGGTTACTTCTTGGAGGATGCTAGAAATTCCTCCTTCCACTATGAATTTTTACTGTTTCCTAAATAAAAACAGCTTAAACAAGTTATACTTACTGCAATTCACAATGTAGTCAAACAACCTTAAAGAATTGTCCAAGATCTGTTTATCTGTATCATATGACGAGGCTTCACAACCAAAGTCAGTGAAATGCTGCATGGAAACTGGAAGTACTTTTATGTAATTTATCCTGTGAAAACAGAAAGAAGAGATGGAAGAATAACAACTAGTACAGGAAAAGACCATCTTTCTTCTTTTTGCTAAATTGTCTGTGAAGTTGGCATTTGCACATAAAGCTAAGGACATAAACCCCCCCAGTGCCATTAATTTTATCCACATTTGAATTTAAATATGAAAGGTCTGCAGAAAGAAAAACACCCAAGAACGTTTAATATTTTCCTTGGCCTATGCACACTACTGGACTAAGCATCAGTGAAGTTTCAATGCTTGAGGAAACGTGATTTGGAAAAAAATAGAATTAGTTCCTAATTTTTAAATCAAAATTCATAATCTCCCTAATAAACTGAATATAGTGTTACATATAGAACAAGAAGATAAATCTAATGTTGGGTTTGTAAATATGTACCTGTTCAGATAGAGGCACAGGAGCAGTGTATTATTTAGAAATGTTATATGACCTGGCATATGTTTTACTATACAGTAATTGGTCAAATTGGTGGCGGACCACTCATGTTCTACTGTTATTAAGATAAAAGTACTGGCAAAAGTAATAATCAAAGAAGTGTATTGTCTAGCATGGAGAAATCAAGGGATCAGTTCCTCAATTAACTTACATTACTGGAGCTCTAATTAAGTCAATATTGAACACCAGATTTACACCATCAAAATACTTGATGACAGCTTTTGACAGAGCCAAGTTACCTTCCAGTGTATCATTCACACTAACATCATTACTGCAAGAATTAACCTAAGTCTCTTTGAAGAGCCTAGATTTGTAGCACTGAAAGTATTCTTCTTTTTTTTTCCTTCTTTAGCATGACTTCACTGCAACTTATCTCAAGAACAGAAAGGCTCTTCACTGATACTTCAGAGACTGAACAACTTGCCTTACTTCCCCAGCACAGCTGCCCACTGAGAATCACAGAATCACAGGCTGGGTAAGGTTGGAAGAGCCCACAGTGGATAATCTGCTCCAACCTCCCTGCTCAAACAGGGTCATCCCAGAGCACACGGCCAGGATTGCATCTGGACGGGTCTAGAATATCTCCAGTGAGATATTGCTCCACAGCCTCTCTGGGCAAACTGTTCCAGTGCTCGGTCACTGCACAGTGAAGTTCTTCCTCATACTCAGGTGGAACTTCTGGGCATCAGTTTCTGCCCACTGCCTCTGGTCCCATAGCTTGGCACCACGGGGAAGAGCCTGGATCCATACTTCTGGCACTCCCTTCAGACACACTCACTGATGAGGCCGGCTGTAGGGGAGCGGCACTGCACGAGCACGCCGCTTAACAACTNCTCACCCCGCGGAGCCGCTGCGCCTGCGCGGGGCGGGACCTCCCGTGCGTCCCCTCGGCCGTCCCCGGCGCTCCGCGGCTCACCGCCGGCGTTCCGGGCTTTCTGCGCCCCCNGTAGCACTGAAAGTATTCTTCTTTTTTTTTCCTTCTTTAGCATGACTTCACTGCAACTTATCTCAAGAACAGAAAGGCTCTTCACTGATACTTCAGAGACTGAACAACTTGCCTTACTTCCCCAGCACAGCTGCCCACTGAGAATCACAGAATCACAGGCTGGGTAAGGTTGGAAGAGCCCACAGTGGATAATCTGCTCCAACCTCCCTGCTCAAACAGGATCATCCCAGAGCACATGGCCAGGATTGCATCTGGACGGGTCTAGAATATCTCCAGTGAGATATTGCTCCACAGCCTCTCTGGGCAAACTGTTCCAGTGCTCGGTCACTGCACAGTGAAGTTCTTCCTCATACTCAGGTGGAACTTCTGGGCATCAGTTTCTGCCCACTGCCTCTGGTCCCATAGCTTGGCACCACGGGGAAGAGCCTGGATCCATACTTCTGGCACTCCCTTCAGACACACTCACTGATGAGGCCGGCTGCGGGGGAGCAGCACTGCACGAGCACGCCGCTTAACAACTTTTAAACCAGGCCACGAGTACCCGAGCCGCTGAGCGCCAGGTCACCCCCGACAGCTCCGCGCTGTGTCCCACAGCCCTCCCGGGGACACCGCGCGCCCGCTACCCCCCTGTGGCGGGGCCCGCGAGGAACGCGGCCTCCGGGGCACCACGCCGCGGGTGGCGAGAAGCACCTGCCCGGTCTTCGGCCGCACTCCCGCCTGCCGGGGCTCGGTCGGAGCAGGGCNGCCCTGGTGCGGGGCAGGGTCTGGCCCCGCCGCCGCGCTGAGCTGGGGCGTGAGGCAATCGCTGGGGGCCGAGGGGTTTGTCAGCCCGGCCTGGTCGTCTGTGATTCTCTCTCCGCTTCCCTTTCTCCCACTCTTCCTCCCTCGCTCTCTTCTCCCCCCTCCCCTCCCCTTCCTTTTTCTTCTTTTTAAAAAATATAATAGCACAGAGAAGTTTCGCCTATTTTTGGCACGCAGGTTGTTGTTGTTTGATGGTGCGTTGTTCTGTTGGTTTTTTTCCCTGTCAGGTAGGGATTTTAGTGGAGACCGTGATCTGTCGCGATGAGTTTTCTGCTGCCCAAACTGACCTGTAAGAGGGAAGTGGATCAGGCAATAAAAAGCGTGGCTGAGAAGGTTTTGGTTCTCCGTTTTGGGAGAGATAATGATGCTGTTTGTCTGCAGCTCGATGATATTGTAAGACCAATTTTTTTTTCTTTTTTTTTTTTAAGAACTGTACAAGTATACTTGTTGCATAGAAGAGAATGTTGCTTTTGGCTAATATGGGGAGTCATGAAAAAGTTGGTGACAAATATAGAATGAAATGCTACTATATTTATAAAAAGGTTTGTAAAGTAAGCATTTATGTTATTATTGTAGTGTCTGAACAAAGTGCTTGAGGTAGACAAGATGTGATATTCTAAGTCCTGCTTCAGCTGGTAACACATAAGAGAAACAGGCTTTATAAAGCTTGCCACCCTTTTTCCCTCGTGTCTCAGTCTAATTGTCATCCACTCTTTTCAGCTTGCAAAAACAGCTCATGACCTCAGTAGAATGGCAGTCATTTACCTGGTGGATGTGAACAACGTCCCAGTGTACACCCAGTATTTTGACATCAGTTATATCCCCTCTACTGTATTTTTCTTCAATGGACAACACATGAAGGTTGATTATGGGTAAGTCATCCTACCATTGTCTATTAGGTCTGTAAGAATTATCAGTCTTTCTCTATGTTACTGTGCCTGGGGAAGGTAACATTTGAAAACTATAATGTTGTTACCAGCATCTGCATTGAGAATTCTGCAGGAAGCCAGAAGGATGTAAAATAGAGAAGTGTTTTGAAATATGCTCTTGTAGAAAGACGATGTTGTTGTCAGCCCTAGCTAGAGCCTGGTCCTTCCACAAAGACTCAGAGTTCATGGATTGATGATCAGAAGGCCTTACTTATAGATAGATATTAAAGGATGATTGAGAGAGAGAGATCAAGCAGCTTCCTCCAGCAGGTTCAGCAGCTGCGATCATCTCTGTGTCTGTGTATGTCTGTCTGTGTCCAGCACCAGAATGGAATGCACAACAAGAACAGAGACAAGACCTTCCATTGGTCAGGCAAACACCTTACCATAAACATTTCTCATATTTACGTTCTTTGCTCCTGGGAACTACAGAGAGCTCCCTTTAGAAATGGAGTTAACTATTTAGAATTGAAGACAAGTTAGAAAGGAATTGCTTTCCCCAGCCTTTCTCTGAAATTTCTCAAAAACCCACTGCCAAGTCGAGGCCACAAGCTCTGATGCAATAAGTAGGTGAAATATGTATGACTCTGCAAAAAACAGTAAGAAATGGTTAAAGTCTTAGACATGACACTGCACCTGTTTGATCTTTGGAGGTTACGGCATATTCTTGACTTGGTAATGCCATTACAAAGTTGTTCATTCTTTCAGAATGACCAGATCAGAACCCCTTATCTCATTGTGTATATTTTCATGGTTTTAGGTGGTTTTTCTCTGAATACTTTAACATTAAAATTCTGTCTTTGTCTTATGCTTATATTTAGGTCTCCAGATCACACCAAATTTGTAGGAAGCTTCAAAACAAAGCAAGACTTTATAGATCTGATTGAAGTGATCTACCGCGGAGCAATGCGGGGAAAGCTCATTGTGAGAAGTCCTATTGATCCCAATAACATTCCTAAATATGACCTTCTCTACCAAGGAATTTAATGGATTGAACTGAGATAAGAATTACACAAATGGACAACATTCTAGATCCTTTTTCCTTTGAGCACTTTTAGCCTCCTCTGACACTGTGGGGCAGTTTGAGCCTTTATCCTGAAGGATCATATTGGTCTCCTTCTGAAGACAGACATTCTGTCACCTCCTGCTTTGCTCATAAAAAACCCTACATGTTCTTGCACAGAGTTCACACAAGTGACAGTTCTTTGATTTGTGTGCTGACCCCTACAAAACAGGCAGGCTGTGTGCGTCCTCAGCTATGGCATCTCCAGTGCAACCTTTTTCAGGGAACCAAGGCACTCTGTTAGTTGTCCATTTAGTACCATTTTCATTCAGATGTAAGAACAGTAAACCTGACATAAATAAAAACAGCTGTGCTTGCTCTCAAGAGCATTCAACTGAATGTGTCTTTCCAATTTCCAAGAATTTTATACTTTTACCTATTGCTGCATAACAGGAGAGAAGTTTCTTCTGTGAGAGATGATAACTGAAATCTGAAATTGATATAAACATAAAGTTGATGCTGTCTTCTCTGATACCAGCTATTACTGCTCAACAGCTTTTTTGACTGAGATTGGAATCTTCTACACTTGTAGGAGAAAGTTTTGTCATCCTTCCAAAGGATCTTTTTTTGCAGCAACTGAAAACTTTTGATTCCCATGGGCTTGAACTGGAAATTAAGAATAACTCTTTTGTTTATATTCACTTTAATAATTATTTGAGCTTCTGCTTGTACACATTGCAAGCCTTGAGTATGTACATTTAAAAATGTACTGTTTCCCACCTCTGTCTAAAGTTAAACAGCTGAGAGGAAACAGCAATGTTATTCCTTTGCATCAGTTTGGTAATTGCAGGTTGCTAGACTATTGGATTTCTACAGCAGCTCATGTCCAGTATTCTCATTGGCTTAGTTAGCTTTAAAATGGAAATTATTTTACCTCCATGTGTCATGTTTGGGGCACACCAACTCTGACTGGAGGGAAGGTAATAGTATATACTTCCCTGTAGCATTGTTCAGCTTAACAGTAAAAGTTCCAGGGAGGAAGGTGGATGTTCCAGCTCTTGAAAGATTTTAAACAATATACGGTACATGGAAAGGAGGAAACAGATTGTTTACGTTCTTTATCAATTTCCAGATATGGCCTTCTAGTGAAGCTAAGCACTTAAGCAAATGTTGTCCTGGTAGTTTAGTCTGATTATAGAGCCATAACTATAGAATGTTTATTATAGAAAATAATACTTCTGAGAGTTGGTGTGCCTTAACATCTTTAACTCAGCTTTGAATTTCACAGCTAGCCGAAGGATTGTGGCTTAAGGCTTTCAACATTGCATTTCTTTCCTAATAGTTAACTTTCATGTTTTTTTTCTCAAAACCAAACAAACTAGTTTCCAGCTTAGAACTGTAAATTACTCCACAGTGAGATGAAGGTTCTTAGGTGACGGAAAGGTGCAGAGGCAGTTACAAAAGGAAGAGACCACTATCAAGAACAAACCAGTGTAGCTTTATTTATTGCCTCTCTTCCTGTTCTGCTTCTGGTTGTGACAGGTGAATTCCTGAAGGCTGTCGTGGTCTTGGCTCTCAGCATGCTCTTCAGGTACTTAAAGACAGCTTGTAAGCAGCAGGAGGGTGCTGAACCATACTTCTGTTCCAGAAGAGAAAGTAGGACAACTTACTCTCATGAGAAAGCCCACAGCTTTGTTTAGAGGTTTACTGTTTGACACCCATTCCCGACAGTATTTGGGTATCCATTTCTGTATTTCTGGTCATGTCTGCTCTGGTGCTGCATGTTGTGCATGGAGTCGATGAACACCACAGAGTACACTTTATTCATCACCTCACGATTTCTCTGCACCAGCAGATCAAAAGATACCAACCCACCATAGCCACAGGCAATGAAGGCCACGTTCCTGGCTGCACTCTTTGCAATGAAATGACCCCATACATACGTGGTATGCTCCTCGGGGCTGCTGCTGCCCCTCTTGGGGATCCATCAGACAGACTGTGTAAAAGCAAGTGCTTCTTCCCCGGCAGAAAATCTCCTTTTCAGTAATCAGATCAGTGAAGTTGTCGTTGGGGTTCAGTACAATCACTTCCCAGTTGCTTTGCAGAGCCATCTTGATGAATGGTATTTGTGTTCCATGTCTCAGGCCCTCACTGACAATGTTCTATGTCACTGTCCAGCACACAAAACTCCACCGTCTTGAAGAAGGATAATTAGGCTAGAGGAACTTGTTTGTGCATTCTTGCTCATGAAAAAGAAACTTCTTGGTTCATCCTTTGTAGCATCATTAGGAATATAAACCTTCTGCAGCATGCAGACTCTTTCCAGGAGCTCATAAACATACTGGGTAATAAAATGTCCCAGAACTTTGTAGCATTTATGATTCTGCTCATGTCCATTCTTGTAGTATTTGAAAACAAATCATTTGTGTCCAGGTGCCTCAGTTTCCCTTTTATATTGAAGTCATATTTTAGTTCCTCTTGATACTCCAAACCCTCTGTTAGTTTCCTCAAACTGATTTCACACTGTATTTGTAACCACTACAAATTAAGAAGGCTATTGTGTCAAAGTAGTGATAGACCTCCACACAACACCTGCCTACCCACCCCCCACCACTGCATTAGAATTCAGATTTAAAAGCCATTACAAATGAAATTCTTGTTGATCCAGAGTATTTTGTGGTGATGTATAGTAAACCAGCTGCTTCTCAAGTCTCTTAGAGATTTCAGTTGCAAAGTTCCAACAGCAGTAACTTGTCTGCCTTTAATTATGCCTTATTTCAGTTTGGTAGCTAAAAATTGTAAGCTAGCATGTTTATTTAAAGATCTGTTTAAGGTAGTTTGAATTAAAGGCTTTAAGAAGGAGGCACATGGTTCACTGATCATTTGAACAACTTTTATTGTGCTATCTCTGCTGAGTTTCAAGACCACATTTGAAATACAGACCTTGGCAGTTGGAAATAGTCCAAGTGTTTGTCCAGTAGTCCAAAACTGGATCCTGAGTTTTTAAAGAAAATCAAGCTGCACTTACTAAAGACTTCAACCTTCCTGTTGCTTGTGTACCAGCATACTCTCCATGTTCTACCTTCTAGTTCTAACTGCACTAGAACAGATAATAACTGTATGTGTTTGCTTTCTACTTATCACTCCAGTTAGTCATTCATCCTTGCAAGCACTTGCCACATGGAAATATAGGAATGGATGACAGAATAAACTAGTCACTGTGATCGAGGAGCAGGAGAAAAGAAAGTCCATGCAGCAAACTATCATGAGGTTGGATTGAGGTCTCCAGTTTCAGGTTATCTCTAATGACTGATATGAATTATACCAGGAAGAGATTTTTGTGTAGCTGAAAAAATTAAGCTTAGCAGAACCTTCTATTTTTCTAGTAACTCTTCAATCTACTACTGACTCTCACTGGCTGTAGAATGTCAGACAGGGTATAACCTTTCGTTGGAGTCCAGGAAAAGCCTGGGAACTTTTCCTGCTCCTCTGGGTGTTTGTTTTATTCCCAAAATTCCTCAAAATAGCTTAGCTTGGGACCTAAGCTGTGACAGAGACTCTCTGCACTTTTGGGAGAACCTGAATCCACCAGAGAAATGAAAAGTAGTGTATCACAGAGTGTGTAGCTGTAGTTTTTATGTTTTGCTANACTGGTTGATAATAGATATAAAAGCTACCTGCTTTGGGTAGCCATTGCCTTTCTGCCCTTGTGTTCCTGGAGGTCACAGCACAGTCTGTGCCTCTGAAACTTTGATAAGATCAAAAAATAAATAAGCTTTGAAACAGCAGAAAGAAGCCTCATTTCATCTTTTCAGGACATGGGACACTGAAATAAGGGACACAGCCAGGCCAGGAGTCAGCGGGGTCCAAAGAACACCCCAACATCTTTGGCATGGTCAGAGTCTTACCTTTACAGGAGTTTAATCCTAACACAGTCTTTTTTTTTTTCTGTAAATGGTCTGAATCAAGTTATATTTGGTGAGTTAGACTATATACCTTTAAGTTTTTCTTGCTGAAGTAAAAGAAGTTTTCTAGAACACAGTAAATCACATTCTATGTTAAAAGTCACTATACTGTCTGATAAAGCAAATTACTAGGACAAAAAGTGATCTGAATATTTCCATGTAAGCAACTTGAGCTGGAACCTAACTCCTTCAAGGAATGCAAGTTTCCTTGAAGTAAGGTGCTTAGCAGATTGAAAACAATTTCTTACACTCCCAAATTAAAAAAAAAACCAAAACCCAAACCAACACATTTTTGCTTTTCAACTTAGCAACACCACATGTATTTTCCTTTTGAGTAATCACCACTGGGCTAGTGTTATTCTCTCTTTAGAGTCACTCCTGTCTTCTGATTAATAGAGAGTAGGCTAGAAAATGGTACGTTCTCCTTTTTTATCTCATATAATCAGTGTGCATAGAAAAAGGGGGGAAATCATATGCTATGATATATAATCCATTTACCGTCTTGCCAGTTTCTTGAAATGGAAACAGCACAAAGAAACTGCAAGGGCACCCATTCATCTATGATTTTTTCATTCTGCAGGAAGGCACAAAAGACACAGAGGAGATGGGAGAACAGTCTGCTATACTACTGAAATATTTTGCAATTAATGCAAAAGAGATAATACTTAGTAGGAAAGGAGCTACCCATATTACTGTTGTTGTTCCCATGAGATGAAGTGGGAGAAAAACAGACATATTTTAAGGAAAGATGTGTATGAAGAAAGGTGCAGCTTTCTGTAAGAATTAGGAATAGGTAGATGCAGTTTCCTCAGAGTGGTATGCTGGGGAGCACCTCTCAGTGTCTTTCTCTCCTCACCCCTAAAAGACTGCAGAGACTAATTGCCCAACATACTCTGAACAGGAAGTTACTATTCTCTTACTTCAGCTATGAACAGCAACATTACTTTTTCAGTTCCAAAACAAGGATATGTGATTCCAAATTAAACACTAAACATCTGCTTTACAAAGCATTGTGAAAACTTTCTGAAGAATTCAGGAGGCAGAAACAAAAAAAGTTTTACAGTTTTACATGGGGTGGACGTATGGCTTTCTATAATTGCCTTCAAGACGCAAAATGAAAAGTTTTGAGGCAATTTATAATAGGTTATCACTTAAGAGTTCACTTAAATAGCAGCTTAGAATTATATACTTATTAGTCCAGAGGACTGATTTTATTGTAGTAACAATTAATTATAGAATTAAAAAGTGGCAATTATAGATTGTTCTAGATATAGCTGCATAATGCATGTACTTCTTAGTAGTAAGTCTGCATTTTAAATCAGTGTTGATTGCTGTTTGCACTTCATTGTCTATATATGAATGCAATATCCAAGGCTGTATATGCTAGCAGCCTATAATTGCTACCTTAATTTTAAAAGTTTCTTTTCATTCTGTAGGAAGAAATGGGGGAAAAATAATTCCTCTTTCCTTTCCTCCCACTTTTCTGTTCAGATTCTAAAATAAGTCAGATGGAAATTCAGCTGGTGCTTGTTACAGCATTTTGCATATTCTAAACACTACTGCAGTCTAAGTACTATATAAGATCCATACTTTGTTTTCCATTTACAGCCACCTTATTCTAGTAAAGCCCAGTATTACCGTATGCTCTCCTGTAATATCTGTCATCATCGTAGATGGAAATCTTTTTCACTCTGGGAGTGCAGAAAAGTCCTCTGCATGAAAAAATAAAGCCATCCATGGTTTCAGTTTTCACTACTTTAAGTACTGGGGCGTGTATTTATAAAACGTATCAGTAGCTGATACTTGCCGCGGATAGTTCCAAGTTACACACTAACCTCTCATGTTTGCAATTTACACCTGAAGTAAGTAAAAGCTAAACCTCGAGTATCAAACTAAGCATTTATCCGCACCAGTTTTAATTCCCACTACCAAGAAGAAAACAAAAAAGAAAGCTCCACACGAAACTTACAACCTTGAAGCTGCCCTGAGAAAAACACAAAGCAAAAAACCTCCAACCAACAAATCTTCGTGGCCCCTTGGCTGCAAGAGGATTTCTAAGGGCACCAGCTGCAAACCGCAGCCAGTCGGGTTATGAGGGCGCTGCCCGGCTGTGCATCCCCCCGTCAGCGGATTAACCTGGCGGGGCCTGGCTGTCAGCTGAGGGAAACGTCATTAGCAACATACAACTTAAACATGGGTCGGGTTGGGTTCACTCTTGCTTCTTTAAAAGTAGTGCGGTTTTCCCGATTCTTTCCCCAGTAGGGTCAGTAAGGAGCTCCACCGGAGCAAGGTACAGCTCGGAGGGCGTGAGGGGCAGCGCGGCGGGCGGGCGGCGGCTCCGGCGGGGCGGTGCCCGGCCCGGAAGTAGTCGGGGAAGCTGCGCAGGCGGCGGGGCTGCGTAAACAGCTCCGGCTGTGGCGGTGAGTGCTGTGTGCCGCCGCCGGGGCCGCCCGCTCCCGCCCGCTCCCGCCCGCGCCCGGCCCTTCGGCGAGGGAGGGGGCAGGAGGGCAGGGCAGCAGCCGGCCGGCAGCGTCCTGTGGCGGTGAGTGCTGTGTGCTGCCGCTGGGGCCGCCCGCTCCCACCCGCTCCCACCCGGCCCTTCGGCGGGGGAGGGGCAGGAGGACAGGGCTGCAGCCGGCCAGCAGCGTCTCGGGGATCCGTGCGGCCGCGGTGTCTGTCGCGAACGAGCGAAGCCGGCAGGGCAGTTGAACGGAGGGCACTGAGGGAAGGCTGCTGGCGGCGTCTCTGCTCCGCTGGGAGAAGGCTGAGGAGAGAGTGTGAAGAGGGGGAATTGCTGGCTCACGTCCTCGGGATTTGCGCGTTGATCAGAAGGGAGCTGTTCCTCTTCTAGCGGGAGAAGCTGGGGCCGGGGGAGCCGGGTGCTCGCCGGCGGGCAGCCCTGTGTTCGGGTCGGGCTCATGCGGTGACAGCCCGGGCGCTGCCGCCTCTGGGTGGTGCCTGTTCTCCCCGAGCTGTCAGGCGGCCCCGTTTGTCGGCTTTTCCTCCTTGCAGGCGTCGGAACTGGCAGTACTTTGGCTTTTCTTTATCGGTCTGTTGATGTTCGCCACACCGGGGGACTGTGGCTCTAAGTTAAAAAACCGCCGAGATAAGTAAAAGTCCCCAAACTTGGCTTCTTGAGAGACTCCAAACCAGCTGTAAACTTTGAAGGTCTTATGCCAGAATTATATAGAATTTGTATAAAGAGAACACCTATAGATACTGGAAGCTCTGAGGCTGTGTTCTTCCAGTGATGAAGTTTATAGACTTAACAGGAATCCTTGAATATTATTTTTTCTTGGAGCTCTTGCAGCGGTATAGGTGTCCTCTGTAACTCTTTTTCCCTCTGTAGTCCAAGTGTGAACTGCTCATTAGTTGTGTGCTTGCGGTGAGGAGTTAATCAGTAAATGTCTTAGCTAAAGATAAATTCTAGGACAATTTCATTAACTCTGACAATCCAGAGCTTTGCCCGATTGTATGTCTGTCTTGTATTGTGGCTACCAATTACGTTTTACCAAGGCCTGTAGTGACAGGACAAGAGGAAATGGTCATAAGTTGAAAGAGGGTTGGCGTAAATTTGGCATGAGGAAGAAATATTTTTTACAATGAGTATGGTGAGACTGGAACAGGTTGCCCAGAGAAGCAGTGGACGCCCCATCCTTGAGAGTGTTCAAGGTCAGGTTGAACAGGCTTTGAGCAACCTGATCAAGTGAGAGGTGTCCTTGCCCATGGCAGGAGGGCTGGACTATAAGATCTTTTAAAATCCCCATCCAAGCCATTTTATGAATGTGTTTTCTTTGTTCTAGTTTGCTGAAAAATTATCTTCTTCTTTCTTAGTACCTACCTGCTACTGTGGTCCTGCTTCCCTCTCAATCAATAAACCAGAAATTATTAAGTTTATTTCTTTCTCTTTTTTTCCAGTAGAGAAAACCATGTCAGGAAGAACATCATCTTCAAGTCATGTCAGTGTAAGTGTTCCCAAAATTTCCAACGATTTATTTTGAGGCTGTGGGTATCCTAGGGTGTTCTGATGTGTTTGCAAAATCAAATTCATTCTTCACTGATCTAACTTTTGCTTTGTTGGAACATGCTTTCTTGGGAAACTGTTTATTATGGTAGCAGTCAATACTAATGTCTACTGTTGAACATCTATTAATACATTACATCATTTGACTACGCATAAACAGGGTGTTGTCCGAGTTATTTTAAGACCTAGGCTAACACCTAAAATTTTGGAGTAAGTTGATGTACGTAGAACAGCTGCAAAACTGTGTAAAAGTTATCTGCAGAGATGTACTCAGAGGCTTCTTATGCTAGCATATATTTTTTCCTAAAACATCCCTACTGGCAGTAGTTTCTAGCAGTGGGAGTACTGGTGAGGACAAATGGTAGACACAGCAGCTGGTATGATTGGGTATGGTCTAGGTGATCTAGAGGCTTAGAAATAAGCTGTTTCCAGCACTGTTTATGCACTTTCTCTGGCCCTTCCTCCTACAGGCAGAGACCTTCAGAAAGTATTGCTGGTTTAGATGAGGAGTCTGCTGAGTGTGTGTGCACATGTATGTGTAGAGTTACTTGCTTTTCATTGGGAAAAGCTGAGATAACGGCATACTTTGTGTCTAGCATAGATTCAGACCTTTCTTTCCTCTTGACTTCGTGCCTGTTCTGTGAGTTAATTGCGGGCACTGTAAAAGAACATCTTCTTAATGAGTGCAAGCATTGGGAAGATGCTGTATGGTGAGCTGGAAGTGTTGCTGGTTAATGTATCTTGTGCTTTTTATCCCTTTCTGTCAGTTGTCTCTTCTTATGTACTGAGTCTGACTTTCTGTACTTAATGTTGATACCATTACAAAGGTCACCAGAACCTCTTTAATTTTAAATGTATGTTAAAATTCTAGATAACTATGTGTTCTTAGGAATCTGATGATAGAAGTTGCTAGGCAGCAGGTGGAATCTGTTCCTAGCCATTAGAGTGCAGATCAGAAGCATGTATTCTGACTGATAAACATGTTTATAGGCCACCTCTAAAACAAAACCAAACTAATTTGAAACAACCTACTTGTGGAAGTTCTTGAATCATAAAATATCTTGTTTTGATCCTTAATGTTGATTGAAAAAGAAGGAAGGTTACTTGTATGGGAAGTTGTTGCCTGTGTGTAACATTTGTTTCCTTTAGAGTTTGAAAATTTGTTATTAAAGGAATATTTGTTACAGTGTTTGAGAAGCAAAAGCAACTTGAAGTGCTGTATAGAAATTCACGTCTAATTACAAAAAACTTAATCTTAGTTTCAAAGAAGTATGGAGAAGGAGTTAGAGCACTCATGATTCAGACTGAAGGATTGAAGTACTATCTCATTATGGTGCAGCATGCTTCATTATGGTCTGTCTGAAGGACTACCTGCTGAGCTAATGAATGCAGTTAAGGTGTTAATAATTAAGTTGTTAGTGTTGCTGTTCTGGAATCCCTGATTATAATTTCATGTTACAATGCAAGGCATCCGGTGGCTTGCAAATGAAATTTACAGTGTCCATTGATGCCTTAGGTTTGAACTTTTGTATTTTTCAGATCCTGTACTGCTTCGTATGTAACTCTGAAACTTCCTATAGCCTGTTAGCTACTGTTCCTTCATACTGGTTGGGCATAACAAACCATCTCTAGGTTTGCACCTCAAGGACACCTTGTTGCCCCAGGCCCCAAAATATGTAAATTAAAGCTTCTGAATGGGGGGGAACAAACATGGGGTAATTGCTTCATTACCCGAGATTGTAATTGGAGAACTAACCCTGATATGCAAGTGAACCAAACTTATTAAAGTGTGAAAAACCTGTGACCTGAGGTCCATCTTGGATGTAGCCCAAGGTGTACCTTTGAAGGCCCTTCAAATAAATACTTGCTTTTGTTCTCTTAATCTTGTGTAGCCTCTGTTTTCAGATAACCACCTCAAGGCATCACCATCGTATGGAGTAGCTTCTGCTTTTTCCTGACTGAGCTAGACACTGTTTGTCCGAAAGATGTAAATGTTGCATTCCTTCTCTGATATGTTCTCATCTGATTGTATTTGGAGTGTCAGGTTTTGCTTCTCAGTATGCCTGGAACAATAGCAATGCTTGCACTTTTATTCTCTCAATTGATATTATTTTAAATGGTTTAACTGATAGAAAATATGATCTTGTTTCCTTGTCTTGATGAACTAGTACAAATTTAGTTAGATAATTTTTGGTTTGATTTTCAATGAACAAATCTTTTTTCCTATATATCTTTTTTTCTGGATTGGTGAATTTCTGTGGATTATGGCTTTCTCTTTCAATAATTACTTTCAAAACTCTGGCTCCATTTCTGTGAGAGTTGGCAATGACAATACCTGATACCATTTTGAGTACATTAAAGTCTGTTTGATGCTAAATTATCATACCAAAATACTTGTACTATTACAAGATGTAATTGTTCCTCATCCTGAATTTTTTTTTCTTTTGAGAAAGCAAACCTGGTCATGACATTCAGCTATTTTGTTTTCTCTTTATCATTCTTTAAGCTGAGACAGAGTGTAAACAAATCAGAGTGAACTAAGGAAACTGTGCCAGTAGGTTGGTTGTCACCTTTTTGTCACATGTTTGAAGATGTAAAGTTAATGAAATAGAGCTTTTGCAGATGGCTCATATGTTAAAACTAGCTCATCATGTGGTATGGCACATGATTTGGGATCAAGCATTGATGAGGAATGCATTTAAAGTAAAGGCACTGGTCAGGGCTTTCCTTACAGCTTTGTTTTGCCCAGTTAAGAAAACTTTGTGCATGGCTGTATGTCAGCTCATAGCAACAGTGGATAATTTAGTTTTACCATGTGTAACATCATCTGTTTTCCGTTTCATATACCAAAGAAGAAAACAAACTCCAAGTCAGAGGATGTCCAAGTTCAGTCCCCTTTGGCAAGGCTCCCAGGCTCCCACCATTGTGACTACCCTTTAAAAGAGGTAAAGAGTTCTTCAGAGTGTAAAGTGTGAAGGAGAATGTTACATGAGGTTTTGGTTTCATTTTGGAGGCTGAGTTTTTTTCAAAACCAAGTGCTACCTTGTGATAATAACTAATCCAGGTTGTCTTGAGAGAGACAAGTGTGTAGGTCTCAAATCTGCTTGCAAGCACCCATTTACAGAAATGGAAGTCTTAGTGCCATTGAAATCATTGAAAAGCAGAGTTTGTCTTCAAGTGTAGTTTGAAAATTATAAATCTAAAGGTAAATATGATATTTTTTTTTTGGTTGATTGTCTTCTGACTACTGAACTTTTAGGTTATATTTGGATCTCTCACCAAAATTCTTGTTATGATATGGACATAACTTTTACATTGAGTTTTCAGTTATCCAAGAGCTTAAACTTTTAAGAGAATACATGAAGTACTGTATGACTCTTGACAGAATTTTAGGTGCTCATACAGAAATAACTGTATTAAGATCAAAAGACTGGAGGAGTCTTATGGCGTTTGTTATAAATGAGTGTCTGGATCATTTCAGTCACATATAGAAGCAAATATTTGCCTCTATAAATCTGTTCCAAATTTAGTAAGCGTTTCAAATGTCAAGTGTTGGGAACATGTTTTGCTGTTCTTGTTTCCTTCAGCTCAGCATCCAGAGTTTGTTGCTGGCTTTAGTGCTTTCAGAATCATGGGCCTGGGCAAACATGCTCCCTTCCTCAGAGGAGGTTTAAAGGTGTAGTGAGGGAAAGCAGGAATTTTTTTTTTTACTTACAGTAGTGGTGGTAACATGACCCAGGTCTCTTGGTAGGCCAGGTCATTTGAGAATGCTGCAATAGAGGCTCACTGTGGGGTTGTGTTCTATACTGGTAATGCTTTCAGTGAGCAGAGCATCCAGTTGCAGTCAGGTTTTGAAACGGGAGGTAATGTCTCCTGTGGCTGCAAGCAGCTACCTCTCAGGCAGATTCAGACAGCACTTGCATGGAGTTCTTCCCGTATTCCTCTCTGCCTCTACAAAAATAGTGATGAGACTGGGTGAATTGAAAAATACTTTTATTTCCTTGTTATTTCCTGGATGTTGTCTAATTTTCCATTTCTTAATTTTCCTACCTATGTCTATGTATTTTTAACTTTTCCTTGTAGTGGGGGATTTCATGTGCTTTAAACACTGACTAGTTTTTATGTTCTGCTTAAAAAAAACAAAAACCAAAAAAACTTGCTTGTGAGTTGTCAGATTTTGCACCATGTTGTTTGGGAAACTTTGTGCAGTTTTCAGTGATTTGGATGTATAAGTCTGTCCTGTGCTTGAACACCAGTGGTGTGAGGTGAACTAGATGATTGAAGGCGGGAAGAGAGGAGAGCACCTTCAAGGCAATTTCTTTAATTGCCAACTTTAATAAGGAGGATATTTTTCACTGGAGTTAGTCCTTCTGGTAGGGGGAAGTTTGATTTGGGATGTACCTTTCAGACTTCACTAAAGTTCATAAAATATACGTGGGCATGAACTTTTCAGATGCCCTTTCAAACCACACTTAGTCAGAAATGAAGATTTGTCTGCTTTCAGCCTGAGTAGCATAATTTTCAAGCATCTGTTTGGTTTATTATATTTTGAATTTTAAGACATTAGGAAGATTAGGAGGCGATAATGGGGTGGCAGAGGGCAGGAGGTTTTTGGAATTGCAGCAATAACTGTTTTGGTGGGGCTTCATTTATTTAATTTGAAAATACAAGTACTCTGGTGTAAGGTAAGAGGACTTGGGAAAAATGAAGTCTTGCCATTCTGGAGTTTGCCACCTAAGTACCAAACCTTCAAATTGCTTTTCCTTCTCAGAATTTTATATCTTTTATATCCATATTGTAACCTGTATAATTTACCTAAATGCATTGAGTTAGCCTCTACTTTCTGCATATTGTGTATTTGTGATTATGTGGAACAGGCCTAATATTAAGGTCTGCGTTTGGTATAGCCCCCTTGAAATGGGGAAACAATGGAATTGTCCTGTATTTTTGTATTTCTTCAGGAGAAAAAAGTTCCATTCGAGATCAGGTGCTGTGTGGATGCTTTAAACCAAGCAAATGAATTCTCTGCAAAATTGCTGCATATGTTCTTCATGGCTTTAAAATATTTAGTCAGTTGCATTGTTTCAGTGTCAGGCATTGTCTCATTTTTCTAGTGTGTTATGCATTATGGCATATTCATGTCTGTTGAAATCTGCCAATTTTATTTGTTTTGTTTCAGTGGAGATTAAGTGCCAACAACAGAAAGCCTTTAACAAAAGGGAAAAGGCAGAAGGATTGCGACAGACACAGTTCTAATGATGAAGAATCAATTGGGTAAGAAGTCATCTCAAAATTAGTTTACCTCTGTTTGTATTTTCAGCATTTCACAGTCTTTCTTGAAGATGGGTGTCTCTGGTCTCTAGCTAATTATTTGTGTCACCCAGAAAGGGTTTTCAAGCTCACTTTGAGAGAACCATGCTTCAGTGGTCTAATGGCAACTGTAACCTTTCCTTTGTGTAATTGCAACACAAGGCTGTGACATTAGAATGAGAGTGCAACACCAGAGGAATTACTGCTTGTTAATCTGCTTGGAGTCCTGAAAGGTGTTCTTGACTCTCTTAAGTGTAAATTGTCATTCTAGCTCTGGATATCTTTAGATATTTAAGAAGCTTTCCAGAATTCTTATCCCTTTTTCTTGCCTTTTGTAGTCCACTCTCATTAGCCTGGGCTTTATCAACTTACAAACAAATTAAAAAAGCTCTTAAGCAATGATTAATAGTGGAAGGAAGTAAAAAAATGAGAGCTTTTTTCACCTCTGTGTTATTGTCTGCTGATGTGCCACTTCTTTATTCTCTGTTGCCAAGAGCAAATATCTTGGTTTCTTTGAGATTGTGGCACATTATTTTATATGATAAAATCATCTTCTGCAGAGTTGTCAGCTAGGTAATTGTTTTATCCAAGAAAATTTTGAAGCTGTAATTGCTGTTTTTGACAAATGGAAATGAAAATGTAGAATTAGATTTATTAGCGGCAGCTAGGAAACATAATAACTTTGTGACAAAATGAATATGTTTGTCTTAATGAAAGAGTTGTTATTTCCCAAATATCTTAATTCTAAAATAATGAGTAAGCATTTTCTGCCCTGTTTTCTGACTGCAACTAAACTTGTCCCAAGTGGTTTCTTATCAGGAGAGGCTGTTAAAAACAAAGTGCACAGGTAATGAAAATGCAGGTGCTTTTGACACTGTTGAGTTCTGTGGGTTTCCAATATATGAATAGTCATTGTTTAGCCTGGTCTGTATATTCAGAATGCTTCAAAGTGTTGCAGGGAAAAGCTGAAATTATAAAAGATGCTGAATTTATTTTTCATACCTCCACAGAGACATAGCTGTCAGTTTACATGTACTTACCTCAAAAAGCTTCTGCCAGTAACTTTTAACTGAGGGAGCAGCTCACAGGGTCAACCGAACAATTTAATTGCAGTTTCCTAACTTTTATTTATATTCTGACATGGTTGAAATCTGATATTAAGATATCAGTCTCTAAAGGTCTTTCAGTAAACTTTGAACTGATCTTTCAACATTGATGAGTTTGGTTTCTTTAAAGCTACCTTTAGATCTGTTATGTATTAATTTTCTGTTACATATGCTTATTTCAATATGTGAGAGACTTTCAAATAGCATTTATAGGTGTTCCATATTTTTTACCCAAATTGTTACCAGCACAATAGTGAGAAATTATTTAGACTACAAAGAGACAGCAAATATTCAGCTATTAAACCTGTACATTTTTCAGTTCCTTGAAAAAAGTTGTGTGTCTGGAGAGTAGCCTGTAAAATAAATTTACTCTCCTGTCTGCAGTGAAGCTTGTACTAGGTGTTCCAGTTGGGTACTCAGTGTTTCTCAGTAAGTCAAAATCAACATGGTGACCTCATTGCATAATAAGTGGAAAGAGTACACCGGTTTTGAAAGGGTGCTGTTTGTTGAGCAAGAGTTTGAGAACTGACAAAACTCAGAAGAGGCAAGAGTGAAGTTGTGTGCTGCAAGTTTCTGATGCAATAGTTTTTATTCCCAGTGAGGAATTTCTTATTTGCGTTGCAAAACAGGAAATAAATCTTAATGAAAAACTCCTATTAGCTCCTAGTATTTTAAAAACAGTCTACTTTATTGATAGGAGCCAATCTCAGATGTTTAGGGAGATATGTTTTATCTAAAGTGTTGCTTCAGGATTGTTACTGCCACTTAAATTAAGTCAGAAAGGACAAAGTAGATATATTGGCACAAACCTACATTCACATGGGTTTTTTTAACTTAACTTCTGGATTAAAAAATTTGATATTTGATTGTTTCTGTCAGTTGTGCTGTGATGTGAGACTGGGGGGTTTGTAGCAGCAACTGCAGCTTCTCTCTCTTGTACAGCTCTGCTCCGGGGCTTGTGAAAGGTGAGTGTCAGGGGGTTTGTCTGTGATCCCAGAGAGGGATCCTGGGACAGGTTAGTTCCCTAGTTAGGGGGGAGGGTGGAAGGAGTACTTAAATAAGATGTGTGCAATTCATTCAGGTCAGTATTTTAAATGTTCAGTGAAATACATGTCACAGCTGAATCAAGAACTGACCCCATAGCAGTTGGGTTTTTGTGGCAATCATTTACATACTGGTCCCCCTTGCCCTGACAAGTGCATTTGGTCAGTAATAGCCTCCTAGTCCAGCAAAGCAAGGAGGTTCGTAGGGATGTTGATGTTTGCTGTTTGTTGGTCACTGACTTCTCTTCAGCTGCTGGAAGGGGGAAAGAAGGACCTTGAAGCTGGAAGAGGACGATTGGAAGCTTTCCTCACAACAGGGTATAGCCAGGGAATGTATCAATCAGAGTTTCCCATTAGCAATAGGGTATTGCATTATTCCTTTGGGCTCTGAAAGGTCAGGGAGCCCCTGGGCTCTGCACCTGCTGCAGAAGCTCAGATAGCTGAATACATATCAAGTCTATCAGTGGCTTTATCCTGTAAACACAGGACAGATCCTCAGCTTGTGTGAGAGCTGAGGGAACAACCCTCAAATGGTATGTGACATCCCACTGCCAAAATATTTATTCCCCAGAATTTGGGTTTACTAGTAAAGGAATATAGGCATGAAGGTCGTGGTGTATACAGTTAATAGTGATTTAGCCCAAATGAGTCAGTAACCTCTTGGTCTTATTTTGATCACTTTCTAATGCAAATTTGAATGAATTTGCTACAGCACTGGTGAGTGTGTGTGTACACAATATGAACATTAAGTAAGGAACCATATCAAGCAGCTGTGACTATTGTGTGAAATAGAGGTTAAACATTTTCCCCAAAGTGGTATAAACAATTAATAGCTTTTGTTCCTGTGGTTTATAAGGTAGGATAATTCTCTTTTTGCCTGTGAAAAGCAATATGAGACTTGCCAGGAGCAGCTAACAGCATTTTTCGTAATATATTTTTTTGTTTATTCTATCATTATATGCATAAGTATGTTTTCATTACCTTTGCTTCTGTATTTTTTTCAGTTTTGGGGAGGTAAATGTGAGACTATGGTAGGTACTTGTTTTAGAAACAGAAATAATTGCCTTTGGTTTTCCTTCACCAAGATGCCTCCAGTTTTACTGTTGTGCAAATTGCTTTCTGGGTCTGCTGGTGGGACTTGCTTTTAATGTATACTTTGCTTTTTTCTGCTTGACACTTATTTTAATCTTTTGAAATGTCTTTTGCTTGAGTTGCTCAGTTTATTCTGTGGACAATTTAACAGATAATTTAGGGATCTGTGTCCCAATCATTGCTTACAGATGTAAAGGCTGACTTAAGTTTAGATGTTTCCCTGAATCTATTATACTCCCAGTCTCAATGACATGATTTTCAAGAAACACTGCCAGAGGCCATTCCCCTTTTAGAAAGAGAAGCCATTGAAGACCTTATGCTACTCTTCTGCTCTGAAGGTTAAATCATAACCACTTCAAAAACTTCAGTGCAAACCTTGTGCTAGATAAGAAGTGATGCCTTGGCCTGGCACTGACAAGTGTGTACTATTGACTTCCTTGTTTGTTGAAGGTTCCTCTCCTTTGCATAGATTTCAAGAGCAAAACTTGCTTCATGGTGTGTGTGTGAAATTATAAGATCATTTTTTAAAAAGTACTTGCTTAAAATCTGTAAACTCCATTTAAATCAAGGGAATGGGAGACATTACAAATTCAGTGCCAAATAACAATCAGTAAACCAGATTACAGAGGAGCCTGTTAAGGTTTAGCCTGATGTGAGTGTGACCAAAGGATGTCAGACCTGAATTTACAAGGTGGCCAACAAACTATAGGTAGTGAAATTCTTCTTCTGACTCCTTTACCCCCTTCCATGGACTTTTTCTGTCATAAAGTTGTTTAAACACTCAGTGTTGGAACACTCAGTTTTCTGTTACCTTTACAAGTCTTGATCATATATGGTCACAGAGTCTTTATTTTAATTGTGTATTCCCACTGGACTAATTACCTTCCTGTTTGAGCCTAAATTTAGTAAAATTTTATGATACCATGTGTTTGAGAAATAAAAAGAAAAATATCTAGCATTTTCTGTGAGGTGGAACAATGAAAATTGAAAGAATTGAGATCTAGGAAATTAAAAAGCTTGGCTGGTTTTTAGTCAAGAGAGCTGAAGTGTTCCTTAGAGAACAGCACATTTATGTTGTCTCATGATCCCCTGCAATAACGATTTTAAAATATATTTTTTAGAAGCAATTTTCTGGTTCACATCTGCATATTGCTAGGACCTACTTCTACAACTGTTTTCTATTTGGAGCAAAAAACCACCATTTAGATACTTCAAGGTTTGTTTTTTAATTTTGAGTCCTGTTAGAGGAGGAGGGGAAGTATCTGACTTAGTCTTTTATTGCATCATCTCTTCTGGCATCCCAAGAACTGAAGTGACTTCAGTTCTTTAGTCTTCAGTAACTGGCCCTCTAAAGTAGTTTGGGTGTTTCTTGTCTCTAAGGAGGAAATTTAAAGCACAAGAGTGAACATCCAGTTTCATAAGATAACTTGTTCAAATTTTCATGATGACTTTGGCCTTGAAATTTTCTTTAAATGCTTCAGTAGCTGTAAATTTTCATAACAGTCTAATAGGTTCTTGTGTAGCTGAATTTTTAATTGATCATGTTTCTTAAATATATATATTCCCTATTTCCTTAGGTATTGCTTATTTGTTCCTTATTTCTAATATACGTTACAGTGGACAAACAACAAGTGATGTAGAAGTCTGGTTGCTATAATACATCAGCTCTTCTGATGCATTAAACTGTGGTTCATGTGTGAGCTCAATCTTTGAGAAGCCCAGAAGAACCCCAGAACTTCTGATTTAGTGGGGACTTCTATAGGAAAATAAGTGTCTTGCTTCCAGTGCTGAATCAAGAACACTTGCCAGACTTGGGATGTGTTCACTAAGCTGCTATAGTTGAGCTCCACAGTTTCAGACATTAATGTAACTAAACTGACCCTCAGGACCTGTGTTCACTTTCTAAGCTTTTCAGTAATTGAAGCATATCTTGAAGTGAAACTCCAATCTCTGGATCCTAGGAGTGTTTAAGACGCCTCTCTTACATCTATAGTATTTGAGGCATGTACTCGAACACTTTTTCGATTAGCATTCATAGACTATATACAGAACTAGGTGAAAGAACAAATGTTCACCTGCATAAAACATTCTGGAGCACTACTGTGCTTTAGGTTGGTCTTCAAATGAGACTCTTTGCACATCTGACTTTTTGTTGCCTTCACAGAGCCAATGTCTCACTTGAGAAACCCTGGAGTGTTTTTCCAGCAGCTAATTAAGACCAATCTGTTATGTAACACTTTGTCCTGGGTCCAAGTCCTTGGCATCAGAGGGCCTTAAGTGGGTTTTGGGGTTCTTTTTTATTGGTAAGCTGCCCTTTTGTTTTTGTCTTTTGAGATGAAGCCTTAGCTCTTTACCAACAGTTTTCCTTTGGGAAACTTCTAGGAGAAGTTCAGAGAGTGAAGGAAACTACTGTCACTTGAGCTTAAGATACTTAGTTTTGAAAGGGAACCATTTAGATTTATTGTATATTGTCTAGATAGTGGTCTTCAAAGTGTAGCGTGTACAAGACAATTCACTGGAATACAGGAAGGAAATCTTGTTGTATAATTACTAAATATTTATGTTGTCTTTATTGCATCCCTTTTAAAATTTGTTTGTGTTTTATAATCACAGAATTGCAGTTGGAAAAGACCTTTAAGATCAACCTGTCACTAGTACATCTCTGTAGATTTTAATTAAATAAACTTTATAGAAGGTACATGCTCAAACTTCTTACTGCTGGTAGGGCTGTGTGATTAAAACATTTTGGAGACCTCTGGTCTGGGAAAGGCATAGCAGAGCTCTAGGAGAAAGCAGCTCATGGCATACACCTTGTGGCATCCAGGGATGCAGAGATCTCACCAGGCTGACAGCCATTGGCAGCTTGTAAGCAGGTTGTCCAAGCTGTGTGTAGGAACATTTGTCTTTTCAGATTCAGTGAGGGATTATGTGTCTTGTCAATATGGTAAGTAACTAGGGAGAAGAAATCTCAGTGAACAATTGAAAGAGCAAAATAAAAGGCTTATATAAAAAATCTGTCCCAAGTTTGTTGTGTTTAACTAGCATGCCGTTCCAGATTTTTTTTTTAGGTTCAAGCATGTCTATCCTTCAGCAACAAAAGTTTTCATGCCATACCTGTATTTGCCACTGGGTGCCATGTAACCAGGCTGCTGAGCTGAATGCAGCTGGTCAGTGGGACAATTGCAGTTGCTTGCAGCATTGTAAACCCACTGAGGAATAGCAGCCCTCTGCTTAAGAAATATTACTGTAGCATGTGTGTAACAGCTATGTGAGTAACAGTTAGTATGTCTTTTCTAGCTCTTAAAAAAGAGACTTGCTCTACAGCAAGAACAATTTTTTTTGTTACACAAGACATGCAGTAGGAAAAAACCCGATTCTCACCATCTTTTAAAACCAACATATTAACCTGAACTTCAGAGCCTTTGTAGCACCAGCCCTTGGAAAACGAGTCCAGTTCTCAGAGGTTTGAAAAGAAAGTCCTGACAAATCATCTATGATTTATAATGCTTATCAGCTTATAAATTCAATAAGATGAAGTTGGGTCCCACCATTGGGTTACAACCACCTTATGCAGCACTAAGGGCTAGGGAAAGAATGGCTGGAAAGATGCCTGGTGGAAAAGGCCTTGGTGATGCTTGCCAACAGCAGGTGAACATGAGCCAAAGTGTGCCCAGATGGCCAAGAAGGCCAGTGGCACCTGGCCTGTGTCAGCAGTAGTGTGGCCAGCAGGAGCAGGGCAGTGATTGTCCCCATGTACTCGGTGCTGGTGAGGCCACACCTCGAGTCCTGTGTCCAGTTCTGGGTCCCTCATTACAAGAAAGACATTGAAGTGTTGGAGCGAGTCCAGAGAAGGCAATGGAGCTGGTAAAGGATCTGGAACATAATTCCTGTGAGGAGCAGCTGAGGGAGCTGGGCTTGTTCAGTCTGGAGAAAAGAAGGCTGAAAGAAGACCTTATTGCTCTCTAAAACTACCCAGAAAGAGGTTGTGGCAAGGCAGGTGTTGGTTTCTTCTCCCAGACAATCAGTGACAGTGATGCCAGGATGATTTTTTGCCTTTTCTTTTATACCACTCTTATATACCCTTTTATATAGTTTTATGTCTTCTTAGTGCTTTTAGCCTTCATCCTTGTAATTTTCCAATCCTGATAATTCAGCTGAGACCCACTGTACTGTTAAACCAGAAGACCAAACATCCTGGAAGCTCCAGACATTTTTATAAACTAAGATAGGCCCATCCAAGGGGAAGGTTCCTTGGAACAAGGGGTTCACTCAAGCCTCTCATTGGGGAATCTTTGATAGATGTGCTAATTTGCAAGGCCTATAATTGTATGTATTTCAGTGTGTGAGGGGTGGTTGTGTGCTTTTCGGGGCATTCCTGGCCGAAGTGCTGCACCTAAGGCTCCTTAAATAAATACCGAGGTAAAAACCCCTTTTCCCCATAAACTGTGTTTTGGTTTTAATTTTAAGACCAGGGAAAGGCAACAACAGGACAAGGGGACACGTACTCAAGTTGTGCCAGGGGAGGTTCAGGTTGGATATTAGGAAAAATTTATTCACTGAAAGAGTGGTTAAGCACTGGAATAGCCTGCCCAAGGAGGTGGTGGAGTTACCATCCCTGAAAGTGTTTAAAAACAAGGAGACGTGGCACTTCACAATATGGTTTAGTGGGCATGGTGGTATTCAGCTGAAGACTTGTGGATCTTGGAGATATTTTCCAACCTTTAGGATTCTGTAAGAGAACTGTTCCAAGTTACTGGCTGTATTGCAGAATTAAATCTTCATGTGAGGGCTTCAGTACTAATGTAGCAGAATTACCAAAGTATAGATACTTCTTTGAAGAACTTCAGTAGGGCATTTTTACTGACTTTGTAATTCATAATTTTAAGTAATATGTTTAGTGAAGTTGAGTAGAAATAGTTGGGGTTTCAGAACTGGGAGATTAGTACTAACTGCTTGACTATTTTTTTTTTCTCCAGCAAGATCATAATTAATCTGCTATATGGGAACAAATAATATCTATGGTTTTAAAATAAGATGCCATGAAATGAGTACTTGTTTTCATATCCTGAAAATGGTCAAGTGTACTTTCAGAATAGCTTGTAAGGCCATAGTGACACCACTTCCAACATTTTGTGATGACAAGATGCACCAAAATTTCCATTTCAGTGCTTTTGCACTGAAAGTTTACATTTTCAGAATTGCATATGGATATGTTAGTCATTCATGCCAGAAGAAGAAACCCTGAAAGGCTGTCCTGATCAAAAGATGAGTTTGTGATTGCTCTTCTCCAAAGAGAGCTGCTCTGTAAACTGTCAGAGCAGTGACCTTAATTCTATAAGGCATGATGCAGAAACAGTGAACTCGTGGAATATTTTTGTTGAATTCATGTGACTTTAAAAGTTCTTGGCACCCTATTATTAATGTATTGTTATATGTATGGCAGGCAACCCAAAGTTATCTTGACGAATGTCCTGAGGACGAAAATAGGAAGAAAATATTCACAGGCGCAACCTAAAACTGGTGTTAATTTTTCTGATGCTGGCAAGCTGCAGTCAGATCAAGCACCCTCATCATCTGCTGCCAGTGTAAAGATATGGCAGATTTTAAACCCTACTCTCCAAAGTCTTTTTCTGTCTAAAAGGTATGTTGTCTTTGCCTCGTGTCACTAAACAAAATCATTTTCCTTGCAGTTGTTTCTTCATGAGAAAGTGTTCTTTATTGTACCACAGCTTCCTTGTTAATGAACTATATTTTATCTCACTTCACTGAATTCACTTGTACCTGGTTCCTTTTGATAATTATTGAGAGAGATGGTGCCAGGCATGTAGTGTTTTCTTACTGACTAAATGGCTTCTAGATGGTCCTGTACTGTCAAGACCAATTAATTTTAATTTAGCCATTGGGTTCTGAAAATGTTTGGGTTTTTTTATTCTTATGAAAAGGATACACTTGAATTTAACTGCAGCCCTTTTCTCAGAGAAGATATTGAGGTGTATTTTCACTGTTACTGCTTTAGACTACTCATTAAAATAGGAAAACTGGCATAAATGATCAGAAGAAAAGCATATCAAGTCTAGTATCTTCTTTGCACCCTTGCAAGCAGTGGTCACTTGTAGATGTTCAGGGAAAAGTATGGCTAGAGTGAATGCTTTATTCTCTGGGTTTTCTCTCTGAGCTTCTGATGACAGACAGTTTAGGGGCTTCCTTTATTGGAGGTTACATCCAGTCTACATGTTTTTCAGTATTAGACTTTTCCTCTTTAAGTTGTATCTCTTTAATTGTTTATCCCCTGTGGGTCTCTGCAATCTTGTCTGGAAGGTAGTCTCCTGATTAAAAACAAATTTACATCTTGGTGCAAGAGGAGATCTGAGTGCTCTCCAGACATCACGTAGTCTGTGCTGGAGTGTGCTCTATGGATGAATACAAACAACAGGAGAATTATGCAGGCAATACCCAAAAGGCAGTGTTCAAAACAGATTAAAAAAGGCCAGAGCCGTACAACCTAATCCAAAATAGATTGTAACGAAGTGGTAGAATTAAAATCCCAGTCTGAGAAAGGAAGTGGGTAAATCATGGTCTGTACAACAAGCTGGCTGCATTAGCATTGTATGAAGCAAGTTGAGTTGCTCTTAAATGTCAGGTGTCTGCTCAAGTGGGAGTTGCATCTTCATATTTCTGCTTGGCTTATTTTTGATGCTTGTCTGTTGTAACACCTGGGGGTATTTTTTAGGCCTTGCTTTACTGTAGAGTGCCACCTCATAGTTAAGAAGTGAAATAAAATCTAATGCTACCTTTTGTGTCTATGCTACTTTTCTACCTGTTCACTAAATGCTTTAGAAAATTTACTCTGTTTTACTGGAGGCTTCTTGTTCACAGGAAAATCAAGATTGTTTGTTCCAGAGTTCTGAGAAATGTACAGATACTGCATGAAAGCTTTTTAGTGATAAATATTTACCAGTTTTTAAACAATACTGCATGAAGTGTTGCAGGCAATGCAGTGTGCCTTGTCTCTGGCTAAGGTAAAATTACGTGGCTAGTTTTTCTTACCTTGGTCTTATTTTGTGTTTATCTGCTTTCCTTGTATTTTAGGTTTCTTAATGAGATTTTTTTTTTTTTTTGCCTCTAGGGGACTAAAAATATTGTTGTTTGATTATCAAGCCTCTAGGATACATGAATTTAATAAGAAGCTTGTTTCTCTAGATTTCAGTGCAGTCCTTATGGTTTACTGTTATATGTATGGCAGGCAACCCAAAGTTATCTTGACGAACGTCCTGAGTACGAAAATTGGAAGAAAGTACATAGAGAGCCACGTAATAATTGATGCAAATTTACCAGCTGCTGACAAATTGCAATCGGGCCAACTACCCTCATCAGCTGTTGCCAGCCTACAGACATGTCAAATATTAAGTTCTCCTCATGAAAGTTCTTTTCCTTCTGAGAGGTATGTTACTGCTGATGTTGCCAGTCTTCCTGAAATGACATAACTTCATAATGGAAAAGAATTTCCCTGAAACAGCTTTTGTTCTACTCTTTTCTTGAATCAGGGGATCAGTTTCCCGAGTGCAAATTAACATGCTTCACCAATGAGCCATTTAACATTACACTTGTTCTGGTTTGCTGGACCTGATGTTAAAAGGCTACTTTTCTTTCTTAGAAGGAATTTCTGTTTGCAGTAGATCACTGTTGATTTGGGAAGATGCACAAGTAATTCAATCACATCTAAGTTGGTTTTGTGTCCAGAACCAAAACCTTGCTTTCCTGTTGGTTTTAACACGTTCTAGCATGATTTCAAATAACTACTTTTGCAAAATATCTCCAAATTCCTCTTTGTGATAATTACTTTCTTTTCACATTAACCCACTGATGGTCTCAGTATTCCTAACAGGGTGGCTTTGGTTAAGGGCTATGTGTGTCCTCTTAGCACTTAACATCTACTTTTTTATCTGCATCTATATTTAGGTTGACTGAGCATCACAGTAATGTTTGACATATAAAACTAGCAGAAATCACATATTAGAATTAGATAACATCTGTTTAAGTCTTAGATGGCAGCTGCATTCAAAGTAAATTGCCTCCTTTTGTCTGTTATGGCTACATCTTTGCTCAACAGCAAATATTCCACGGAAAAAAATAGCAGGAAATTCTGAGGAAGACAATAGAAAGATGAAGAAGAGAAGAATGATGTGGGGGGTTTTTAAAGGCAGGAGTAATTAACTATTCCCAGGTTAAAGTTGAGAAAAGTCAGTCATATTCCTCTTTCTGATACATCAACATCTTAGAGAACTGAAATTATTACCAATTCCTTTTTCTTTTTCTATTGGGTTGCCCATTGCTGCTTAAATCAACCTGACAAAGCTGCAATTTAAATGAGATATTTGGAGAGGACAGTTTAATAGGCTGTCTCATTTTAAAGCATCATATTTGTTGCTAATAGTTTTCTGTAACTTAAGGCATACTGAAGCATGGGGTGTTTGTTTGGATTGTTGTCAGCTTAGGATTTTGGGGGTTTTTTGGGGTGGTTTTTGTTTTGTTTTGTTTTTCTTTTATTGCAAAATCTTTAAGACTGATTTTTTTAGTATCTGCTTTTTTTCACTTTGTAAAGTTTTGGATGATGGGAGTTAGTGGATTTATAAAGAGGAAAACATGAGCTCTTGTATTTAACTCTCTAAATCTGAGGGTACATCTTGTGTATTTTTTCTAGCTCATATCTGGAGCACAATATCATATATTAAACACAATAGTGATTTGAGCTAGTAATTGTTTTTTGTAGTAGTGAACTCAACTTGCTTAGATTTGGAGTGGTTCATTGTTTGAATGATTAATATTCTATTCCTGTTACATGGTTTTCTAATGCGTTGTGTAAAAGGTGTGTTATCAGGAACCAACATTAGGATGATTTTTCGCCCTTCCCCAGTGACCAGCACTTTAGTGCAATTTGTAATAGATACCATATGGGAAATGGAGAATTTAGAAATTATTTCAACCAAGTCATGGCTTGATCCTGGTCACCTCTCTGTAAGTAAAATCACTGCATTACATACACTTGGCACTGATTCTTTTGGGGTCTCTTTTTTGGAGGAGAATAATAAAAGCTCCCCCCTTGTAAGTGTTATGCATATATATGCACACAATCATACAGAGAGTCTTTTGTACCATCAGAGTAGCTAGAATGCATGCTTTGTATTGCTGAAAATTGCACTAGTTTTGTACTGTGGAAATTTCAGATCAAGTCAAAGAATTGTTTTTCCTCAGAACAGGGTGGTAACAAGTGAACTTATCTCTACCAGCTAGAACTTACTGCCAGCTCCCTCTCCATTCTTGCTTTTAGTATTACAGAATTGGAGGATTTTTGTTGCTTTTCTGCAACCAAGTGTGAAATGCATTTAAGTGAGCACTGGCCTGTCAGTATAACTAATGAAATTGAGGTAGGTTTTAAAGTGTTTAAAGTGCTTTTTTCTCATAGTTGTTAAGAACACTTTGCAAAATATATTGCCATAGCTTCATAGGTGATGCATATATCTGTTAAGGGGTGCATTTAAAACTGAATTATCAGCAAAGCTGGAATGAATTGAAAATAAAATGTGCAGAATTTATGTATAAAGTAAATATGTTTAGAAAAACCTATTAGCTGAAACAACCGTATTCAGGTGCTTTCTATTGTTAAAATGCCTGAATTGTCATGTTGGTGTAAAACAAATGCTGAAAAACACTTGATGGTTTTGTATGGTCTTTTAAGGCAGTCAAATCTATACAGCTGTTATGCATACAAATATTTTAGTTGAGAGAGAGGTGTGGGTTCCAAAAACAAAGTTTTCTATAGTGAGCTGCCCAGTCTATGGAAGACTCTTGTTCCATATACAGAATGAACAATAGCTCTTACTGGAAACCACTTCTGTATGTGGTCATTCAAGATTCTTTGTGAACAGAAAGATAATCAGTAATTTTCTCACAGCATTCATCACTGTAGTATGAGAGCACTCTGGAAATCTTTGTCTTCACAGAATTCCCGAAGAGCACTGATATGCTAATCTACAGATGCATCACTAAAGATCAGGCATCTGTTAAGAAAGTGTCCAGCAGTTTTGGTTGTCTGGTTAGAGATGTCAGGAATGTTTTTTGACATGGCAGGTGATGATTTTTACGAGTTGAAGCTTAGCTGTCAGTGATGTCAGGCGTTGTGATGATCGCTTAACTCTTTGAAAGTTTGAGACCGCTGAGATTCTGAGTTAAACACATTAACTTCTGTAATCCTTTTATCTTTATTTCTTTCTATGTCCCATCCCTCTCTACTTCCTTTAAAGTTACTGTTTTAGGCTCTTTTGTGCAAGAATTTCTATTTCAAATAATTTCACATTGCAGGACCTTACTTAATGGGTTCTTAGGTTCTGAACCTAATTAAAAATATACTACATTCCCACCATATTCGTTACAAAGGCAAGGATAGCTAACTGGCTCTTTTTTTCTTATGTGTTCTTGTTACAGTCATTTCTTACAGCCAAATAACGTTTCAGTGTCTGATCTCGAGCATGTCAGATTCTCATAATGTACTTTTTAGAAGCGTCTGTTTCATTAATAATATTAGAGTATCTGTATATTTCTACAACTGCACTGAATTAATTTGTGTTTCATTTGCCACAGTCCACATGTTTATGGGAGAGGCAGAAGTTTGTAGTCTGACCAACTCTTGTTTCTGTTGGGATTTTTATTCAGTATTTTTACAAAATTAAAGATAAGTCATAGTTAATATTATTTACAGGTCTGAAAGCTGCCTGAGAAACACAGATGATGAACTGTGTAAGTTGACCAAGGCTTCTAATGAACCAGAAAAAACGAATGCTGTCACTTTTAGAAGACGAGAACTGCAGAAGAAAGGTTTGTAGTAAGCAGTCATCTGGCAGTTAAGTGAATTTTGGAGAGTGTTGGCAGATTTTCCTTTTATACTCTACTATTATGAGAAGAGCACAGAAATAAATTAGGTGTTGCATACGATGTATGTGCTTCCTCAAAATGCAGTTTTTTACAGGTATGTTAATAATATATCAAATGCCCAGTTTTAAATAGGGATAAAGATATGGTGAATCAAATCTGTGGAAGGAAAATGAAACTGCGTGCAGCCTCATTGCACTGTTACAATCTTGATTTTCTAAAATGTCTTATAATAAAGAATGCAATCCATTAACCCTGCTAAAGTGTTCATTCTATTTGACAATATTTTCTTTCGCTGCAGAAGAATTATGACCTCTGTGCTCAGTCTCCAGGGATAATGTACTGTCTTTTTATACTGGTTACTAGTATTTGCAGATTAGAACAGAAAATTGAAAATATTGCATGTGGCAGAAGACTAAAGAAAGACTGGAGTATAAAGTGCTAATTCTTTCTTGGTTGGTTATATCCTTAACTGATTATACATAAATAATAATAATTTTAGGGAATATGTTTTGGCAGCCACATGCAATTAAAAAAGGAAAGAACTTATTGTGGAGGATACCTGCTTCCATGCATTTTATATAAGACATGAATGATAAGAAGAAATGGGAAAATTTTTAAGAATACTTTTAATTACGCTTTTTTTTATTACAGAAAACAAGCACTGTGGTGAACCGGAGAAGAGGAGCAGACAAATGAACAGCACTACTCTTAGTCAGAAGGAATCAGGCTCTTCTGATTTAGAGAAAAGGAAAAGAAGATATAGTGGCCATATTTCTGATGATTGTAATGCACACATTCCAGAAAAGTCACTTGTACTCTCTGTAAGTTGCACTTAAAGTCTGTGTTTGTGTGCACACATTCACACACACTTCAGTAGCAGCAGTAGCAACATCCCAAATAAGGGAATTATGCTAATAAACAGGGTTTATTATACGTGTATATTAGCAGGTATTACCTGTTGAAGGAGAGTAGTTCAGTGATGCATCACAAGGAGTGAGTAAATGTGCTTCTCTCCCCATCATCACATTATGCTTATTGTAGCAGAAAGGTTGTGAAAGATGAATGACAGTGTTTCCTTCAGACAGCAGCATGGATTAAAACAATTTTGGAAATAAGGCATTTAGCTACTTAAATGAAGCTTCTTTCACAGATGATCTAGAATTAGAGACGAATTAGGGACTTCAATAGCAAAACGGCAAAGTATACCTGAGATTATTGAAATCTTTGTCAGATGTCATCTTTTTCTTTCCTCCTTAGTCTATTGTACTTCGCCCTAAAGTTTTCTTCTTATCCATCATTAGGACGTGAAAAAAACACCAACACATAAAAGACTGAGAGAATCAGTCAAGTACAAAGTCTGATTTATATGCAAGCTTTTGAATACAATAAAGGCATCTCTGCAACCTTCTGATTTAAACCCTACACAGACAGGCAGTTACAGAAGCTGTTAAACCCAGTTGACCGGCTTTCTTTTGGAAAGAACAGCACTGATTATTGGTCTCTCCATGTCTGACACTGACAGAGCAGCTAGAAGTCAGAAATAGTTCCGTGTTCAGTTTGAATGGGAGTCATTGTAGCCTTTTAAAAGGTTGTCTCTTGTGCCTTTTTGTAATAATAATCTTTGGAATATGAGGAGGGAGGAATTATCCTGAATTGAGCATGAAATGTCACTGTGTTAAGCTATAATTACATTTTCTAGCACATAGCTAGGTATCAGTGATCACTGGTCTGAACCATCTAGAAGTGTTAAGAAATAAACTTAAATCCTGTCTCTGATTTCTGTTTCTAGAAAAAACAAAGTTTGAGTTCAACTCAATCTCCTGGCTGCAGAATACCTTGTGAGGATGGACAGGATCACAGATCTAATACTATTCTGGTGCCAGATTGTCCAGCAGAGAGAGACTTTAAAGATACTTCCACCCACAACCGCTTAAGGCCTGCTCACAGCCGCACAGAGGAATCTGGCTCAGAGTCTCCTCCTAGAAATATGTCAAAGAAACAGTTTTCTGCCACCAGCAAGGATGTGATTTCACCACAAGTTAGCACTATCAGGAAATTAAAGATGGACAAATCAGAGTACCTGAGCAAGCTGCGGAACAGAATCTGCAGGGGTAATCAGCAACTTGTTTCCATTGACCCAAGTATGTACTGTGTCTGTGCTGATGACAATTACTGGTGGTACACTTAGGCACTAGGAGAACTCGAGCATGTCTGGCTAGTTGAGACATATGGAACAAAAGATTGAAGACTGACATCATGTTGCTTGTAATGCATTGTGCAGGTTAGAGAACAGTGCCTGCTGTCAGGGTCTTATACCTGAGAAATGGGATAGACAGCAAGATTTTTGAATTCCAGTCCTCTTTTTTTTTGGCTGATTTTGTGGCTATGGAAAAACTAAGCTTTTACTTTTTAATGATGCTAAAACTGAGAAAAATTATTCTCTTCTTTGAAGCAGCTGTGCTGTGTTCTGTTTCATTAAATAGCCAAATAATTTTGAGGATCTGGGATAAAAGGCTTTCGTAAAGAGGCAAAGCAGTGCTTGTTGCATACAATTCAATGCACGCAGATCTTGACTGGTTTGAGCAGTGTACTTTAATATCATGTACTGCAAGGGAGAATTCTTTACTTGTCTAAAATCCACAAGGCATGAAATATTCTCCAGTCTGTAATTTGTAGTATGTGTCTACTTGTGTTTTCCTTTTTAGTTGTCCTTTCCAGTGATGATGAAGATGTATCTTCTGAACCACAATGCACAGAGCTGTTGCAGGATAATATCACTAAAAATAAAGAAACAGACCAGCAGTCTGACTTCTGTTTCTCAGACAAGCAATTAGAAGACAAAATGCAAAGTCACACAGAGCAGGTAGTCCAGTTTTTGGCCTATGTATTGTTATGCCAAGCCTTTATTTCTGTAATGTTTGTTATAGAAAATGATTGTTTATTATGGTCCCAGCGACAAGCAGAAGCTTCAGTAATTTGTTTCAGAGATAGAATTCTGAACTGTCTTCAGAGAATATCTCTGGTTCTGAAGCTTGGGTGTTTTTGTAACACACAGTGTATTTCCTATTTTGAAAATAAACTTTTCGAAATGTTTTCTATCAGAAAATAGGAAGGCTCAAATAGTAAGGTGAGCTAGAAACAGACTTGATGAAGATAGATCTGTGGAAAAATTTGTTTTCAACCAGTGTTTTATGTTGATCATAGTTTTTCTGTCATCCAATCCTACGTTTTAGTTCAATGCATATGGAAGTTCAAGGATCTTTGTTGACAGCAGACAGAGATAGGGTAAAGTTCCCTTTCCTGTCTGGCTAGCTGTAGAACTTGAATCTAAAAGTAGCCATAAAGGTTGTTGCCCCGTTTTGGACTTGATTAGATTTTGGCTGCTTGCTTTGACCTGGATCTGGGTTATCTCTGTAATCCTGAAACAGGTCAGAAGAGCCATTGCTGCCTCTTCTCATAGGTGAGTCAATTCAATTATAAGCATTGAATTGGATCCTGAAGATTTGATATGAAAAGAAGGGTATTATTTTGTTGCTCTGTTTCTTGAGGTTTTTACTAATTTAGAACCAAGTCAAGAGCACAGATTGTGTCTTGGTAATGGAGGTGTAGCAAGACTGTTAGACCCTTAAAGAAACTGTCAGTAATGGGTGTAATAACACTTAGAGCTTTTCAATATGAATTTTTTATGAGGAAGCTAGCTTTGGGAGTCAATTCTTAGGTGCATGAAGAAAACTATCCTGAGGTTACAGGAGGGGTGTATCTAACAGGTCCTGTAGCAAATACACTTTTTTTCCAGTTTTTAACAGAGTCAGTTGAAGATAAATGTCCTCTCAACACACCTTCTGGAAGCACACCTAGAAAGCAGATGAACCAGGCACTGTATGTTGAATTTGATAGACTACACATTGGGAAATTCAAGTGTTTATCAACAGGTCCTGCTAGGGTAAGTTGTTCTATTATGATATTTCGTGAATATTTAAAAATTAAAATTCTGGTTAAACAAAGTCAGTGGTACTTAGTTTGGAAGCAGAGTTTTTATTATTGTTGCATTGAATTCCTTTGGATAAACAATGGAGCGTGTGGTCTGTTGCTTGTGCATTTGGATTGCTGTCAGTAGAAAAGCTAACTGTGATTTGCTGTGGCCACAGTTTTCACGTGTAAAGGTTCTGTATAAATGTTGTACTGGAACATAAGTCATCTTGAGGAAGGTTTGTTTTTTTTTTTTAATTCTAACAGAAAACAATGGCCGTGTTACTGGCCAATTAATGTCAGTTAAAATAAAAACCAATTACTTTTCTCAAAGTGATAACCATGTTCTAATAAAGTAATCCATAATGACCAGAGTTAAGATATATACCATGCTCTTGCCTTTAAACAGAAAATTGCTTACTTTGTGGCTTCAAAGAGCATAAAAACAATACTAAAAGCATTAATGTATAGACAATATGCTACTCACAGAGTGTAGAAACATAAGTGAAGATGTGCGTTAAATGGAGCACCAGCTCCAGGAGTTTCAACAGGTTTTTGACCAGGTTCATTCTGTATATTGCAACTGAAAAATAAATGTTTGAACCTGTCTATCTTCTTTTGCATTCAGTAAGATATTTTGAAATCTTGGATTGTAATAACAATTTCAGTGTCTTACAAAACAGTAGTTAAAACACATTTCATGGCAATTTCCTAAATTAATAGGAAAAAATAATTTGAAGGATGAGTTGAATTAATTTTAGAATCAATGCTCTTAGGTGTAAAGTAGAAATTTTCTTTAGTGGTAACACAGGGGAAACATCCTTTGTTAATATATAACCTTTTGTCAAAGTGACAGTAAAGCACTCTTTATTTTGGAAAGTCTCTTTAACATAGCAGCAGTGCGAGTGGAATCTTGAAAGGCCTTTAATTCAAAGATTAGTGTAAAGCAACACCCCAGTGTTGAACCATTTCTATTGTGTCCTGACTTCAAGCAGTGCATCTATCACCTTCTCACAGGTTGCTTTACCTCCTTCTCTCCTAAGTGTTCATCTTTTCTTTCTAAGGAGCCTAGAGGCAGTTCTGCGGCTTTGTGCTTATTTCTCAGTGCATTGCATCTCTGGTTCTGCAATGTCTTTAGGAATGTTGTTTTAGGTGAAATAGGCAATGTGAAGTTTCAAGCTAAGCATATTTGAGTTTAATGGCATTTTCCAACCTGAATGATTCTACTGTATTATTTTCAATTTATTTCACTATAAGGAAAGATATGCCAATATTTAAATGTCCATATATTGTTTTAATCAATTTGTAAAATGCAAACTCATTTATACATTTTTTAATCTTATTTCAGTTTACAAAGAAAAATATTGTGATCCCATTTCAAGGTAAGAGAATTTTCTTTAGCCTTCTCTTAACTGTATCTTTAAAGTATGGCATTAGAATGCTAAGTATGTACTTCTGTTATGAATAATTTATAATCTTACATTCACAAAGACATTAGATAGTTTTTAATTATTTATGTTTCTCAATAAATAGAAGTTTTGGTGTCTATAGTGTAAGCATTAAAAACTTAGCAGCTTCTTGTACTCTTAATGTGAATTTGTCATTTTAATGGCTTGCCTCCCATATTCCTGCATATCTTAGGTGTTGAACTATAATAAATTTGACTATGCATGTTTTTGAGGTGAAACATTCAACTTTTCAGCAGATTAGGGTTTTAGATCCTTAGGTTTACAAAAATGTGTGAGTAGATTAAAGCAAAGAGGAATATGACTACAGATTTTGCATTCAGTTGATTTTCAATGATGATATGTGGTAGGAAAAGGCTTATGAGCAGTTCTGAGTTGAGTTGACTGAAAACAAATAGGAATTAATGATTTACAGTATTCTTTTTTTCCATATTTGTAGGTGTTAAATGTGGTTATTTTGAGGAAAAAAACCCTTTTTTCAGGAAGAATATTGCATGCAGCTGTTTAGATTTTTGTGTTACAATTCAGTAACTTTGTTTTACACAGTTTGATGTAACTGACTTTAATATTGAATTCTCAGTATTTTATGCAATGCAAGGAATAAAATCTATAAGTACTATGTTAACATACTGTGGTCATACCTCTCAACATGTAATTACTGTAACATGTATGACTTTATCTATGGCTGTTAAGAGTGTGGTTATTTTCGATTGTTTTCTGCAGTGTCTCTTAAGAACATTCAGCTGACTGTGGATACCCTAGATCTCAGAAGACTTGGCTGGTGGAAAACTGATGGTGGCTGTTCTTCAACAATTATTTTTCTTTGGTTGTCTGAGAATTATGTAGAAAAGATTGAAACCCAGTTGGGAAAGTTAGTTACCAGCAAGCCATGTGAGTAATTGTTTCCTTAAGTGCAATGAAAAGGTCTAACACGTGGCATGTCAGTAAAGTGGTTGTTTTACAGCTGTGGTATTTGAGTGCAGAGGAAAGCCTATAGCATTCTAAAGATCACAGGATCAGAAAATATGCTGAGTTGGAAGGATCATCGAGTCCAGCTCCTGGCCCCGCACAGCACCATCCCAAAGAATCACACCATTTCCCTGAGAGCATTGTCCAAATGCTCCTTGAACTCAGTCAGGCTTGGTGCTGTGACCACTTCCCAGGGAGCCTGTTCCAATGCCCAGCCACCCTCTGGGTGGAGAACCTTTTCCTAATATCCAACCTAAACCTGCCCTGACTCAGCTTCAGGCCATTCCCTGAGGTTCTGGGGTCATGACAGAGGAGAGATCAGTGCCTGCCCCTCTGCTTCCTTCATGAAGAAGTTGTAGGCTGGAGTGAATTTTTCCCTCAGTTTCCTCTTCTCCAGGCTAAACAAGCCAAGTGACCTCAGCTGCTTCTTCTATGACTTCCTCTCAAGGCCCTTCACCATCTTTGTGGCCCTCCTCTGGATGCCCTCTAACAGCTTAATGTCTTTTTTATATTGTGGTGTCCAAAATTGCAGACACGTGCTCAAGGTGAGGCTGTACCAGTGTAGATAAATTGGTTAGTTTTGCATTTCTAAAATGCCTCACTGTACTTATATTTGGAAGGAAAAAACCTAATATAGTGTGATTCAAAACTACTGCTATTTAATGAAAAAACCTCAAAACACAATTTAATTGTAGTCTCTGTCAGAAGGCCTTCTGAAACTAGACTTGTGCACATAGCATCTCTCCCTTTAACCTATATGGATGTTCTAAATATCCATACTCTTGAGCACTGTATATGCTATACAGAAGGCTTGCCAAGTAAAGATTGAGTTGACCTTTGACAAGACTGCAGTGGGGCATTGCATTATTATTGAGGAAAATTTCTCCTAAAGGCCAAATGGGCTATTTAGTCTTTGGGTATTATGGACTCATTGTATTTGGTTTTCTAGGACAAAGCTCTGTAAACACAGAGCTTCTCTGTTTGACTCATATATTCAGAGTGGCACAATCATACAAGGTTTTTACATAAGCAAAATCGTTACAAATAGCATCTATGAAAAAGATTATGTCAGCATTGTCTGTGTGGCCTTTAATAGTATGTATTCCCTATACAGTCACCACCTGTGTGAAGAAAAATATAAGTAATGGTAGCTTTACATAAGGTGTACAAGTAGTTTGAAGCAAAATACTGAATGAAATTTTAGCAGAGAGCTACCTTTAGTTGATGAAAGTTCATTGAAGCTTCTGTAGACACACTTGCCAGTGGAATGAGTGGAATGAGTATGGACATGAAAGGAATCTTCTAATCTTTTTATTTGCCTTGGTTACATTCTTTACAGAGAAACCTTCAGGAGTTTTTATTAAATTTCTATGACTGTTCTATGCCTTCTAATTTTACATAGTAATGTAACTGTTTTGACATGTTTTTAGAGACTTGTTGAAAAAATCAGTGACGGTTTTGCAGACTGTGGAAATGGTTACTATGATTCTGCTCTGCTGCCTTGGTGTGTTAATATTAGAGGAAAATATATCACAGTGGATCTGACAGCCTGAGAGGGGTCAGAGGAGTTCCTCAGTGGGGAGAGTTAGAAAGGACTGTAATAAGAAGACAGGACAGGCTGTGCTTGTCCATGCTTGTGGCATGGCCAGACAAGTGCATTGACCAGCAAAGTACTTAGATGTGACTGGTCCTTCTTATGCCTTTAGCCCTCTCTTTCCCCACACTGCTTCTTCCCTGAATGCCTCTCTTTGCTGCCTTTAGGTCTTTCCTTAAACAACCTTTATTAAGTCCTCTACAATCCCAGAGTACTCTTCCCCTGCATCCCATCATGTGTGCTGTACACCTCAGTCCAAGAAGTGCTCTGGTGTTGACTCATCTTGATGGGTTTTGGGTGTGGACCCTTGGGCTGAGACTCTCCTGGGACAGCCCTGGGAAGGGCCCTGATTGTGTGTCTGTTCCCCAGTCCTTAATTTGGGTTCCTGTCTGCCATTTTGCTGTGCTGCTCTGGGTCTGTGAAAGTGGGACTTTTGTGGGCTGATGGCCCCTGTGATGAACCTGGCAGGGTATTGTTTGGGCTTCCCGTCCTACTGTTGTCTCTCTAAGTTCCTTTGTGGGTGTTCAGGCAAATTTCTATCATGTAATCTAATAGTTAATATTATCCATTCTTTTTCCAGCCAAGTCCAATGAATTTGTATTTTTTGAACTGTCTCAACCACTCACAGAACGAGAAGAAGACAGACTGACTGAACTGATAACAGGTGTGAGCAAGAGGAACAGAGCACCAGATCTTGCTGAGTTTTTGTCTTTGAAACAAGCATTACCCTTGTTTAAGGATCTTCCTCCTGAAGAAAGCTCTTTCTTAACTTACAATAAGGATCTACTAAACCAATACATGGCAAAAGAGAATACCTCAGATGCTCATGAACCTGTAATTCAGGTTAGTGTGTAGCTGTTGCTTCATTCATTGCCACTGGTTAGCATTCACACATTCTAGTAAATTTTAGGTGAACCTTCTTTCTTAATTCATAGCTCAAAAAATACCAGTCCAAAATTCCCAGTCAGCTAGATTGTGTCCACAGGGGGATGGTTTGTAGACCTCATCAGTAAGTGGCAAGTACCAATGCTTTAGATCAGTTCATGGCTGTGTAAACTTAGAACCACAGGGGTGTTCTGCCCTTATGGTGTCTCTAGGGCAGCAAGCAGGAAGTTCATCAGCTCCTGAGTAATGGAACCATTTTTTTCGGTTGAGCTGGAAGTGCAGCAGAGGGGGAGCTGTGTAGATGGCCCTTCAGACATCTCTAGGTGTACTTGTGGGGTCTCCACAGCTTGAAAATGCTGAATTATTCCTCAGACTGCTAGGGAAATGAGTCTGTGCAAGTTAATGTGTTGTCTTGGTTTAGTCTCTTGAGTAAATGTCTAAACGAAACCCTACATCATTATCACTTCAGAAATTACATGTCTTTGTTCCCACCAGTAAAAAGCCGAGAGACAACAGATCAATCTGGTCTGTGAAAGGGAGGACTTTAAAAGGAAGCCAGCCAACTCAAATCTGAATTATTTTTAGGCAAATTGTTCAAGGACTAGATTTTCAAAGCTTCCAAGGATATACAGCTTCTGGGAAGACAGTCTGATACTTGTCTCCACCCTTTCAGGTCGTGTTTCTTCTCCAAAACCATTTCTGGGTCACTTGGCTAAATAATGCTTGAACAGTTTTAGAGAGAGATTATGATCTGTCATGATTTTTTAAAAAAGGTTCATAACTTTTTAGTTGTCTGAGCAATGGAATGTTTGCCCAAATACCAAAGTTTCTACTTTTGATGTCCAGCAAGAGTCCTCTTCAGTGATGCAGGGTACTCCTGTAGGCTTTAGGCAAGGGTCTTGTGCGTTGTTTTACGTATCAAGTTGTAGAATGCTTTTTACTGTTGCTTGTGTTTTTCTCTGGTAGGAGTCAAAGCTAAAAGTGATCAGGCCCAGTTATGCCCTTGCAAATAAGCAGACTAGTGGCTGCTATTCTATCGCTTTGTCCTCTGCACTGAATGAAGAATGGAAAGAAGTAAGAGAAATGGGAGCTGTTAAGAAGTAAGTATATTTCATATAGAGAAAGGGAAAATGTAAGAATTTGAATAAATTAATTACTGGAATAAAAGCTTTCACTTAACTGCTGTTCTCTAGTTGATTTGAAAGTGCTGAATGAAAGTCACTCTTCAAATCTAAACTATCAGCAAATATCAGTGTAGTTGTCTGTTAAAAGACAAAATGGATGTGTTATAGGATGACAGTCTCACAGAAATTAGAGTACATCTGATCTGTGACTAGAAGGTCATATCATGGGTGCATCAACAGGGAGAATGGGGATCTCTTGGGTTCTGTGAGTGTCCATTTAAGTCTCCCTTAGCAAAACTTACTAACTTAAGCTGACTTTTTATAAAATCTGAACAACGTTTTCTTTTACTGTTCTGTCACACAATCTTTTTATAACCATTTGTCCTCTAGTATTTCTTCATATTTTATATAGCCATTTGTCAAATACTTTGATCAAAAGTAGAAAAACAATATGAAGGTTAAAAATAGTCTGCTTTTCGAAAGTTTTTGTCAAAGTTTCAGCATGCATTAGGGTGTAACACCTGGCTGTTGGAGGAGGAAATGGTAAAGTTTTGAGAACAACTGCTTTTCACAGGTTTTCTAGAAAATCTTCTACATATAAAACAGTCATACTCAATGACACATTGTCAAAAATAATGTCGCATATAACAGTTTTTCACTGTTATGATGTGATTTATGTTTTCTAGTTTAATTGTTTATCCACCCCCACCTGCAAAAGGAGGACTGGGAGTCACAAGAGAAGACCTAGAATGCTTAGAATATGGAGAGTTTCTCAATGATGTCATCATTGATTTCTATCTTAAGTAAGTAATCTCAGCCCTTCTTGTACCCTTCACACTCTGGGGCATGATGTGGACTTGAATGTTACTGGAAATGTTGGTCACTAAACACAATATAACAATTTCACAAGTAACAATGGGATGAATTGGACATTGGACTTTTTTAAAAGCTTTTTTGTGTTCTTAGCAGCTTAATTTGTTTTAATTTCATTGGTTTTGTCCCTCTAAAGGGCTGTGATAAAATCCAAACAGAATAATTGGAGGAAAAAAGCTTCTTGGTGACCTTGAAGAACAGAAAGTGTTAAGTAGGTGGTTGAAAGAAGTAGCGGGTCTGTAGTAGTATTTTTTTTACTAAGTTTGCGTGAAATTGGGCATCCTCTGCTATTCTGTGCAATTTCAGGTATTCTTCTGATGGAGATCTGCAGAAAGGAACACAGTTGACACATCTTTAGGAGGTTGTGCTTGGCTTAGCTACTCCAAGCCATCCTGCTAAAGTTGCTTGTGAAAGCAATTTTTCAAGAACTGGCCTTGTGGCCACCAGTCCCTTAAGTTGTGGTTTATTTTCACTCTGCTGACTTAGACGTAAGCAGAATTCTGATTCTTTTGAACCTTGTCAGCAGGAATTGCATTTTATTTGTCATCCAGATGGATGCAGGAACTGTGAGCCATAGAAAGACTTGTCTAGAGGATCGGAAATGTGTAACAGTGTTTCAATAGAGTTTTACAGCAAAGTCCCTTGTATTTTTGCTCTAAACCAGAACTAAGTAATGCATCATGGTTCCTTGAATAGCTGTAGCTTCTCAACAGAAAAGGAAGATTTAAATAAAAGGATTTAATGCAGTTGTTGTAGAAATCCCTCTGCTTTTAAAATTTATTATACTTCCCACATTCTCAGTTTTCATTCTGTTGCAAGTTGTATCATGTATGACTGTGTTACCCAAGTCACCAGGTGAAGCTAGAGGCACCTTGTGTAGGACAACTGCAATTGTGAGAGCTTTGGCCTTCTAGCATGACAGAATAAACACTGAAGCTGATGTTTATAATAAAATTATCAGCAGTGAAATAAGTACTTAGCTTTCACATGGATAACCTGTAAAAGTGAAATGGATGATTTAACTGACCTGTTCCATGCTTTATTATGCACAAGGATAGCATTCCATAGGTTTATACTTAGGTTTTCAAATCTCTCTTAATTGTAAGGGTAATTGTAGGTACCTAACTTTCAAAATAGATTCAGAAGTTTGAATACTGGAGAACAAATCAGGGACAAAATATAACTGCATTCTTATTAGCTGCTTGGCTGTCACATACTCTGATGATGTGCATCCATGTGAATAGTTAAAATAGAGAGAAACATTTGGTGTGATTAGTGGCTGTGAAAGCAACTTATACTAAGCATAACCTGAGTATGATAAGTCATTAAAATAACTACCCTTTTTTTAGCAGTAATGGTACGTTCTAGAGCAAGAATTTAATAATTTCTTGGTTTTTTCTTTGATAGGTACCTGTTATTGGAGAAGGCACCAAAACATCTTGCTGACCGTACACACATTTTTAGCAGTTTCTTCTACAAGTGCCTGACCAGGACAGAAAAAAACTCTGAGGGAGATGTCAAAGTTTCGTAAGTTCATTTTACATGCCATTATGACCAGAAACAATCTATCTATTGATGCCACTTGTAAGTTCTGGAGATCATCTTCTAATCAGCACATAAAATAGTTTTTTGGTGTTTTCCAAAGGGTTAGTGGTTGAATGTTGTAACTCCCAATTTAAGCATACTGGTGTTTTTCCTTAAAATTAATGTGATTCATACTGAATATGAATGAAAATGTTATCACCTTACTTCAACTTTATATAAATATTTACTTCATGCAACTACTTATTTGATATTTTTATCATAAATGCAGAGTTTTGCAAGACATGCATAATTTAAAGAAATTATACTACCAATAATATTTTTACATTTACCATATATTTCATTTTACATATTGGTAATAAATTATTGACCAAAGTTTTAATAAGAAAATTTTATTGTAAACCAAGCTTACACATTTGTTTTTTAACACATGAGCTTGCTGAATTGGAGAGTTTCCCCAACAGACATCATTAGCAGCCCAAGAACCCTGTATCACATTGTTTCCTGCTGTCTAAAGGGTAGATGCATTCTTAGCTCACTTGCAGTTTCTTCTCAACACTGATGTTTGAGAGCAAAGCCACCAACATTCATTCTGTTTTCATAGAGTCACAGAATCTGTTAGGTTGGAAAAGATCTCTGTTGAGTCCAACAATTATTACCCAGCACTGCCAAGTCTACCACTAAACCATGACCCCAAGTGCCACATCTGTGTGTCTTTAAGATACCCTGAGGCCTGGTGACTCAAACACTTCCATGGGTGGCCTGTCCTAGTGCTTGAAAAACCTTTTGGTGAAGGAATTTCCAAATAGCCAATGTAAACCTCCCCTGGCACAACTTGAGGCTATTGTGTCTTGTCCTGTTGCTTGTTACCTGGGAGAAGAGACCGATACCCACCTTACTAAAACCTTTCAAGTTGTTACAGAGATCAGTAAGCTTATCCTCAATAAGCATCATCATTCAGCTTATTGAAGGCTTTTTTGTTTCTCTCTGAAGTGATTTTTTTTTTTCTTCTGTTATCCATGAAGTCCCCAGGTTTTTCATTCTACTGGCAACCTGCACAGAGAATTGAGTGTGCCATCTTGTTTAGGTGACAGTCACAGCTGGGTGAAAGCTGTGTTGAAGGCAAGAAAAATTAGATTTCTGTAATATTCTCAAAGATTTCTTGAAAATTCACATAACTGTGTTTGAAAGAACGTCTTCCATGATTTTATAGTCTTCTGACTTTGAATGTTCTGAGGTGAAGACAAAATTATCTGTGATAAGAATGCTGTTGTGCCTTGATCTGACTCCTTTGCAAGGCTGGACTGTCCATAATCTTCTTGAAAAACAGGAATGATGCTCTTAATTTACCAAGTTTCAAGGACTGCATCTTTTCTGGATTAGGAGATAGCTTTGGAAATTCTAGTTTTGTATTTGGGCCTAGATACTCACCTGATGACTACAGATGGTTTGGGTTGTTAGTTTGTTTCGGTGGGATTTTTTGGATAAATGGCTAGTGAAAAACCTGGCTCTGTACTGTTGTAAATGAAATAAATCTCAACAGATGTAGCTACTTAAAGACCCTTTGCTTTACTTTGTTCACACAGCTCAGGCCCTGGATTGAGAAAGTTGCTTTTATAGGTGCTTTCTCAGGTTGTAAAAAGGCCTTCCCCTTTGAAGTTCCCAGTGCTTTTACAGTCATGTAGCAGAGGAAGTTTGCAGCAAGTCTTCACTTAGTGCTGGCTCATGCAGAGTCCTACACCTGTCTGGTTTTCCTTTCCTCACTTAATTTTTCCAGCTCCTGCTACTCTGAAGTTGTGTTTCTTAATCAGAGATGAGGATGGAATCACAATGATAATAGGGACATCTGCTAAGTAGAGTGAATTTTGCTTTCAGATCATATTGGAGCAAAGTTCTATGAAATGTTGGTTTCTAGTTCGACTTGTGCAGACTAAGCTGAAAATCTAAACTTAAGTATCTTATCAGATTTTTCTTGTTCTCCTAGTATTGTGTCCTCATGCTTTGTCTGTAGAGCTGTAAATGAAATGTGGTCCAGCACTTAAATCTCAGAGCTGGAGGGCATGTGTTTCACCTCTGTTTGCTACAGGCATGCTGCACAACCCTGTGCAAAGCATTGCAAAGCTTTTTCCCTTCAAAAGATAAGGTTGTTCAGATAGGCCTTCAAAAGTGGTATTGTGAAGCTTAATTCATGGATGTTTTTGAATTATTATAGATCTCTATTTACACTGACTAGTGTTTAGATGAAGTTTTGCATTTAGTATAGTAAACAATAATTGCAAGAAATCCCTTCAAGTCTATGAATGAAAGTGGGGGTTTTTTTGAGAAGAGCTTAAGATGGTTCAGAAATGGCTCATTAGTCACTTGGGCTCAATTATTTTTAATCTGTCTAGGAAATTTCTAGAGTAAATGAAAAACCCATTGAGGGACTGGGGAGATGTAGGAGTACTAATCCCTATGCTTTGTTTTAACTAAAAGGAACAAACCCAAACAAGCATTGTCACTTGTTTTTTTCAGAGCGGCACAGAGAAGACACAGAAGAGTAAGAACATGGACTCGCCATATTAATATCTTCAATAAAGATTATATCTTTGTGCCTGTGAATGAGGAGTAAGTCTGTGTTTTCAACACCTTTTCTGATATTTAAAGATATATTTGAATGTTTGAATATTTGAATGTTATGGTGGTAAAAATTTATGCCCGAAGGGGTGGATCATTGCCTGTGATAGATTAGATTTTGAAGTATATGAGATATGAAGTATATTAGATATGTGGAATGAGTAATTTTGGAGTCTGTTCAAAAGATAAAGTGGTTATTCAGTTGTCATCAGTCAACTTTGTACCTTTGGCTTTTGTTTTACTGAAAATTGATGTTAGGTAGTTTTCAGAATAATTTGTGTGTCGTTATGATGATTTCTGTGCGCTTCAGTAATGTTTCTATAAAGAAATCACAGCAATTCAAAGTGTCAATAGATAAAAGTAGAACTTCCATAATCTGTGCCTTGGCCTAGTTGAATAACTGACCTGTACATGGAAATTCCTGTAAAACTGAATAGTCATTGAAAGGTACATAATGTAAAACAGCTGCCACACCTTCAGCTATATTCAAAACTGGGATCACCATCACAGATTATTAGTATTTTTTTATTTTAGATTTTAGTTGAAATGTGGAATGGGTGCTCAAACAGTGATGAATTGCTGTGGTGGGTTTCTTGGGGTTTTTAAAGGAATTCATATGTGTTTTTGCTGTTATGCCGCAATGCAAAGTAAGTAAGTGAGAGGATTACTAAGAGATGCCGTGAAAGAACATGGCAATGATAGCTGTGTGTCACAGAACAGTTATTATAATTGAGTAATTATAATCTCAATATTATAAAAGCTTCTCATAGCCTTTTCAGACCCCAGTGTTACAGAGTTTTGACATTTTTTCCTCCCTCTCCCCACTGCTGGGCAGGTCTCATTGGTACATTGCAGTTATCTGTTTTCCTTGGTTAGAAGAAGCTGTATATGAGGAGTGTCCCCATCAGAATTCATTATCTCATTGGCCTCAGCAGTCTCCACTTGAGCCAGAGTGTGAGAACACTAGAACTGGTTCAGCGTTCTTCAAGGATGAAGAAGAGATGGATGGTAACAGAAGTTTATTCTCCAAAGGTATGTAATCTAGGAGAAAATTGTCAAGCCATAAACAGTTCTAACATTGTCTTAATCACTGAAGGAGGGAAATTAGGTGAAAGATAATTTTTAAGACTTCAAGACTTGATTTAGTATGTTTTTATATTGTCATGCATAGTAAGTACTGCAAGTTGTCTGCAACTCTGGAAAATCCTGGAATAGACATGTAAAATCAGTAATGATTTGAAAGTTAATTTGGTTTCAGTAAGAATTTTATGAGGAGGAAAGACCTTTGATAACTGTTATTTCAACATTCAGAAGGGAAGGTTAAAAACTGGTTTATAAATTACTTCTTTACTTTCATATTTTGAATACTAATAATCATGAACTTGAAAATAAAAATACTTCACTTTGGAATTACTTTCTTTACATTTTTCCATTTGTTCTTTTGTACTAGGTCGCAATGAAATTGCTGCTTCTGCTTCAGTTCTATATTCAGCTATTTCTAAAGTAAGTGCATCTTGTATTGACAGAGAAAACATGACTCAATTTCTGAAGGCTGTGAGGCTTGACCAAGTGATTTTGCATCATCTTTTTCGCAGTAGTTATCGATGGCCTGCAGCATGTGCAAGGCATTTTGAATTAGCATGAAATCCTCCTTTGCCTACTTATTTGCTCTGCTATGCTTATGGTTTTTAAAATCAATTTATCAGTTTCTACCTTTCTGAAATGAGAGCTTCTCTAAGTACCCTTAAATTTATGAAGCTCTTTGAGTTTATAATTGTTGTGTTTTTTTAAGATTTATTTTTATTTTTTCTTTTGTCTCAGATCTCCCTAAGTAATTCCAAAAAGCAGATTTGTAAAAGGTATGTTTCTGTATTCTTTCTAATATTGTAACATGAAATTATGAACTTCTGTAGTAATTCAGTTATTGTCATAAAACCACAGCTTGGTAGGTACTTAAAAAAAAACCACAAGTAGGTACTTGTCCATTTTTATGACATTTGTTCAGATATTGATATTCTTGGCTAGGCTGCATGCAAACAAAGTACTTCCTTCAGTAGAGTTGGTAATGAAAGACTGCAATGACTTGTTTTTGTTTTTGTTGCATACAGGCCTTGTATACTCATCTTAGATTCCTTGAAAGCATGTTCTGTGCAGAAAACAGTTCAGGTTTTGAGAGAGTAAGTAACTACAGTTCCTATCTTTAAGCAATAGATGCTGCTGCTTATATTTCTGTATTCATAATACTTTTGTCTATAAAGGTGGATATTTCTAATGCTAAAGGAATATCCATGAAGAGTCATGACTAAGGAAATTGTAATTATAATACAGAGGATTCCATGAAAAGCCTGTCTGTGTTCTGCAACCCACATATAATGCAAAAACTGTGGAGAGTGGAGAAAAAAGAAAAACTGAGAGGTTTTTGCTGATGTTGTTTTTTTGGGGGAGAGGGTTTATCCCATCCAGTCTAGTAACTGAAGGTGTTTTTAAGGGTAGAAAAACATTCAGAATGAATAGTTTGAAATTTGAATGATAATTTTCTAAGGGGCTGCTGTTCATTTTTTTGATGGTGCTCACAGAATTAGTGTTAAATCCACTCCTATGTGCAAAAATGCAGAAACTTGTCCGAAGCTGTCTAAAAGCTGGATGTGTCAGTAGAGTTTTGGTGGAATGGTATTTGTTTTGAAAAGTGAACATAAAAATATATTCAATATTCAATTTTGTATGTGATAAGTATCTAAGTATTGGAAGAATGTCCTAAAAACTTTCAGTACTTTTACACACTCCTAATGACTTTAATGTCTATCAAAAACTTTTTAAAAAGTTGTTAAATATCTGAGGCTAAACTCAATTGTTCTTTCTCTGTGGCATTCATTTCACTGAAAGGAATAAAAATCTGTAATCCAAATAGCACCACCTTCTTGTAAAAGTAAATTCTTCAAAATTCTGTGTAAGGGTTAGATGAGATTTAGAATTTTTTATGAGAATTTAGAATTTTTTCTTTTTTCTTAAATAAAGAATCTTCTCTGCCATGTATGTCTTGGGAGGAAGAATGAAATAGCAATTTGTATTTATTGATTGATTAAAATCTCTGTGGATGTATTATTTTAGTGCACTATGCTTTGAGCTATTCCTGAGGTTGAAATTCTAGAGTGTGGTTTCTTGGAGTTTAGAGAGATGTCACAAAAAGTCAGAAAACAAGTGGAGAGCTTAGAGTTGTGAGATAAGGGAAGTTTGGGAAACAAACCTCTTATTCCTTCCATTTCCAGTTACACTCTGAAAGCAGAAGTTCAAAGAAACTGATGCACAGATTCTTCTTTTCCTTGAGTTGATTTTTGTTGTGTTGTGGGCAGTGGTCAGGCTCAAACAAATTACAAAGTCTATAGTCATAGGTTCTTGCAGTTTCTAGGAAGTGTGCTTCACTGAAATGTCTTAATCTTTGAATTGTTTCATGTTTGATGCCTTTTCACAGTTGCCATTTTCCCCAAAAGCTGTTTAAAATTTTCTGTATGTATCTTTATTCTCTTGACTGCAAGGACTTGGGGATTTTAGATATCAAACACAAGATCTGACTTAATCCATATACCTTTTTTTCTCTTAAGTCAGACTGTATGTTTGATTTTCATAAGGCCTGAGCCTTTGTAAGTTTTGCTAAAGCCAGGAGAAAAATATAGGTAACTATTGTCTTTGAAAAGCAGACCCTTAGGATTTCAATCCCATTTCTAAAATCAGTAGCCAGCCCTGAATGTGGGGTGAATTGCTACTGGAACATGAAAACAGTAGAAAAGCTTGATTACAAGGAAACCCTAATAACTATAGAAGAGGTTTCTTAAGGTTTTCAACAAATCTTTAAATACCTTGTGCACTGTTGGAGTGCAAGAGTTATATTGATGCTATTGTAACTGAAGTTTTTTGTAAGGTGAGTTTTAAGGGGGGTTTAATGGTTTGCTTAGGTTGAGAAAACACTGCTGGCCTCTTAGAATGAACCCAGGAAAAGTGTGTGATAGCCAAGAAAGATTACTTGAATTATTCCTTTAGCTAAGGTGTAAAAATGTCATGGTATCCCAATAGCTTGTAGAAACTCGGCACAAATAGCTGATTTTAAATGACATCCTGCATATTTGTTTTGTATGTTGCTTGTTATGTGGTAGAAATGCTTCTGAGTGCAATAGAATACTGGATAGTGGAAGTAGTATATTAATTTCTTTAACAAATCCTGTGAAGTAATTTGGCTAAAGCTATTTTGGCTTTTTGGCCAGCTTTGGAACAATATTGAGTAGTGTCCCAAAAGGCATTGAGCTTGGGAGTTATTTCTCAAGTATTTTAACTGTTTACTTTCTTTTGTAGGTACCTTGAAGTGGAATGGGAAGCTAAACGAAAAACACATCGGGAATTCAGTAAATCCACAATGATTGACCTGTATCCCAGAGTGCCTAAACAAGATAACAGCAGTGATTGTGGGGTCTATTTACTGCAGTATGTGGAAAGCTTCTTCCAGGTACAACTGCAGACTACTTTTCCTTTCCCCCAAAATTACCTTAACCCACAAAACCCTATTTCTGAGCAAAATAGCCAATTGCAAAAAGGTTGTGATGCAGTGTCAAAGCCATTTGAGAAAGAGGAGATGAAACCCATTCTTAAGTAATGGCAGGGATCTTTCTTTCTGATTTCTTATATGTGTTTATCCTCAAATGTTTCTGACCTCATAGTTTAATGTTGCTTTTACATTGACACATGCTGACTATTTGGGGGTATTTGGAGTCTATTTAGTGTACTCAGTCCTGCCCTACAGATGTTACAGAAGTATCTTTGCATCTCTTGCAGTATCTAAAACTTTGTCATTGGTCTTTGAGGGGGTCTGCAGGCAGCAGCTTCTGCACAGAGAGGGAGAGGGGGAATTCTTAAAAGGGGATGTGTAGAGCTAAGGGAGCCTCTTTTTCAGCACATACCTTTAACTATCTGCAGATCCTGGGCTTCAGGCACTGTATTCTAGCATGGTCCCAAGTCTTCCTGCCCCTCATCAACCCTCTGATCTGTCCTGTGAATGGCTCTGCTTGTTTGATGCTTATGTGTGTGGTTGGCATTCTCTGAGATTCTGGTGCATGCAAAGCCTTGTGTGAGGCCTTGGGCAGGTTTTTCTGCCGTAGAACAGATTGCCATTCCCAAGCACACCCAGCGTGGGGGTAGATTGGAGATCTGTGCACAGCTGCCGGCCTTTGATCTTGTCGAGGTCATGGGGATGTTAATGGATACATCATGTATCTGGCAGGAAAGCTACAGAGCACAGGCACAGAACGCAAGGAGGTAGAGCTGTCCTTGATGTGGGTCAGCTGGAATGCATGGATCTATGCCTAGGGTTGGGTGAGGAGCCATCTGGGTTATTGGCAGTGAAGAGCAGAGTACCATGGGTGACGTAGCAGTGGGCATCTGCTGTCTGCCACCTGATCAAGAAGAACAAGTGCATGAGGCCCTCTTTGGACAGGTAAAAGCAGCCTCACATTCACAGACTCTGGATGCTTTGGGTGACTTTAACTTGACAGCTTCCTGGAGAGTTCCTGACCTGAGTGACAGTGATCCAATGAGGAGAGGTGCTCTGCTGGAAGCCAGGAAGGTCTGGTTGGGGATATAAAACTCCAGAAGTCCCTTCAATCCCCAGCCATTCTGTGGTTCTGTAACAGAAGGGTTGAGCTCTTGTGTAGGTGGAAAATGAAATTACTTAGCAAAGCTTTTAAACTGCCTATTCTCTAACAATGAGGACTTATTCTTCTTGAAGAAACAATGCTTGGGACAAGGTGATTTAACTTGTCATGAACATGCCAGTACTCATTGACTGCAAATCATGATGTGTTCTTTGCTTTACTGTTTCAATTTATCATATATTACTTTATTCAAAGGAAGGAGATGGTAAAATATAAGCATGGCAAATGAATGAAGAGAGAAAGAAGAAAAAAATTGGTTTTGGCAAATGAGATGTCATGTTGTGGTCTTAACTGCCAAAACTGCCAGCACCTCTCAGCTGTTTCATTTTGCTATCCTCTTTCATTCCAAATTCTCCCCTTCTCATGTCCTGCTAAAAGTGTTATCACTATTCTTATTTATTGTTGTCTTCCATCAGAGAGACCAGCTCTCAACAAAAAATGCATGCCTGAGACAACAAAATCTCTCATGCTTAACTACTGTATGCTTGATTCTTTGCTATAGTGCAATTGTAATTATGTGTTTTGTGACTAAAGTGCATCTGTCCCGTGTTAGATACCAAAAGTATGTCTAATTTGTCAAGATACATCAGTATTAAAGGCAGATTTCATGTATCTTTAAGAGAAGCAATGACAACCTGTTTGGTGTTTACCATGAGTACCTTTTGGTATAATCACATATATATGTGATTGTGATGAAAGAACTGGAATTTGACTTCAAAGGCTGTCAGTCTTGTATGGAAACTTGTTTGTGCCTCCTTGATCTCAGCAGCAGTGAAAGGGTTTGAAATTCTTTCTGAAAGTTGTGTTAGGAAATTAATGCCATAAATATTCCTTTTTCTCTTACCAGAATCCCATAGTTAATTTTGAACAACCGCTGCATCTGGAGAATTGGTTTCCTCGTCAGCTGATCAGAAGTAAAAGAGAAGAAATTCGAGACCTGATCTTGCAACTGCACTTTCAACAGCAGAGTGGCAGCAGCAGCTAATAAATCTAAAAAGGCAGTTCTGGCAGAGGACACTGCTGTATAAAGTAACTGGAACTCTGCTTAGTGGTGTTTGAGCTCTTACTGCCTTGCAAGGAAGAAGGAAAAAAAAAAAGGCACAAGGAGTACTTTTTGTTCAGCATGTATTTATTTAAAGATTTTTTTTTTTCCACTGGTGTTGTGTGGTCTAATGATGCTGGGAGGGGGGAAGGGAGAAGGTTGTAGATAAGAGTGTAAATATCTAAGTTAAAGCTGATGCATATGGGTTGCTAGTTGATTCTTTACTTGGAATACGAAAGCTGCTTGCAGGTATATGCCACAAGGATATAAAAATACTTTCATCTTTTGGAGCCTGTTCTTTATAATTCTATATAAACATGGATGAACATGTAGGAGTCAGGGCTCAAGACAAGATTTGGATCCTGTACTGTGTCTCTTGATTTTGCAGCTGATACAGATAAAATGAATACTATGTATTGTTTTACTTTAATGTTTTAATATTGACTCTCTTTAGAGATGTATTTTTTGTTTTGTTTCTGATTATATACAGAAGTAATCTGCATATGTCAGAAAATTCTGCCAAGATTTGAGGCTGATGATTTTTGATGATTTTTTTCTAAATTATTTTCCCCCTTCCTATTTTCCCCACCTACACTTCATAAAAGTGTATTTCCAGGAGTGGAAGACATTTGTTTCTTATTTAAAGATGAAATCCTTTAGATTTCAATCCTTTAGAGTCTGGAGTGTATTTTTTTAAGTTTTTTTCTTGTCAGATTTTAGAAACAAACTTGCTCTCAAAGTACGTAGCAATACAGTATGTGTAGGCAGTGGATTTCTAATGTTGTTCACCTGATTTTGGGGAATAATTGCTACAAATTTTAAGGTATCACCTGCATTAGCAAGGCAAGCAGACTGTGGCTAACAGTCTCAAAAGTCTGAGGTGTTTTACTGAAAAATAAGGTCATTAAAATATGTGACTTACATATTTTAAGTCAAGACAAACATGATTAGTACCTTGCTTAGGAGAATTGAATAAAGATGCCTGAATATTGAGTGTTTGAACTCAGACTTGATTTGATAAACTAGCGCAAGTTTATCATTGTCTTAATTTGTATTCATGTAGTTTTTCCTTGAACAGTGGTCACATTTTGACATGTGCACTTTTTTCTGTACTCACTGCATGATAGAAGGTGACTGTTTTAAAAATATGCTTTCTCCTGTTCACCACTGTAAGTTTTCTTGTCATCTCACCCTTCAGAAGGACTGTGTGTCAGACAACCACCAAAACCACCTGTGTCATAAAATAGTCTACAAAACCAGAGCTCTTAAAGCTGGAAGTACAATAGAGAGTTAAAATAAAAATTGAGGGCAACCCAAAGATGTGAACATTTTTATGCCATTCCAGAATTCTCAGGGCCTCTTCCCTCAAGACAACTCTGAAATCTGCCATTTGGAAAGTCCAGCTATTGTTTCAGGTCCTGTACAGTCATCTAACACCCCTCCACCCCACCACCCCACCCCTTATTGTTTCTCAAACTGGGAAGCATTCTTTCTGGGGGAGAGAGACAATTTTAAAACTGCAATTTACTGAGCACAGTTACCTTCTGTATAGCTGTGAGCAGCCTTGTGCAATGACTGTATGTTTTTTGTCTTTGTTTCTACTTCAGTTCTGTAATTTATCACTACTCCTTCTTCCCCTGGCCCCCAGCATCATTCCATCTCATCCCAGAGTTTGTCTTTCAGCACTTAAATCACACCACCAGCATTACTTACAAGAATAATCTGTGTATTTATTGTAAAACAAAAGATAAAATGCAGAAATATGTTCCCTTTCTCTACACCTTTTTTAACTGAATAATATTTTCAGTGTTCCCTTATGAAGAACAGTTTGGGATTTTTCTTATGGTGTGAAGTTGGGTTTTATCACCAAGTGATTTGTTCTTTTTTAGATTGACTGGTTTATAGATATTTAAAAGCAAAATAATGTATGCAGTTTTCTAAATTTATTTTATAACACAAAAGGATTGCCTTTTTAGATTTCTTACATATATGCTATGAGAATGCCAATGCATTTGATAATAAAATTATCTCCAGAAGCTGCTGAATGTGGTTACCATTCTTTTCCCAGCTGCTACAAATAACCCATGAGTTCAGTGTAAGAAAGACCATCTTACTGCTTTTAAGATATATACACAGTATGTATCTCTTCACCCAAATGTCTCATCCAGTGGTTATGGGACCATCAGCCACAACCCACTGCATTCCAGCCATTTACATTTACCAGCTATGTGGTAAGTGCTAGGAAGAGTCTGTGGAAGAAGCTACCTTCCAGGTATCTTCTTATTTACTAGAACTCCCCAAGGTTAACTTTTTAACCAGTCTGACTCAGGGACGATTTTGCACATCTCCTGCATGTCCATTTCCTGTGTTAAGCCCTGTTTAACTGAAACAGTGGAGTGACATGAGATTTCCTAGCAAACCAATCTCTGTAAGGCTCTTTACCCTAAGGTGTGTAATTTTTGTTTCGAGGCAAACAGAAGCATTAAGTGTGTACCTGTCAGTTTCTTTAGAAGAAACTGCTGCATTCTGTCTGTGTGGGACCAGAAAATGGCTTCCATGAAGGCATCTGAGTCATGGAGATCTGTTTAAGGTACCGTTGGCAAACACAACAGAAGAAACAAGGTAGAAGAGAAGTAGCTTGTAGGAAGAAAATCTACCAGGAAAAATCTAAAAAGACACCTAGTTTTTGTCAAGAACTGCAGAAATGAATCTGCAAATATGATTTTGGGGTATTTTATTAATTTTTTAAAGTATGAGAGGACTGCTGTGTTTTAGCAATGGAATTGCAGGCATGGATTAATTGCAGTCCATCTGGGCTTTTGTGGTACTTGCCTCCTGGAGCTTAACCCTGAGATGAGCTTGCAGTGCTCAGGAAGTACTACACCTCAGAACATAATAAAAACTTGAAAGCCACAGTAGTAACACTTTTATCTTAGTTAAGACAGAGAAGCAGACCATTGTTTCTGGCACCCATCCCCCCCACCCCAAAAAGTGAGATCCAAACAAAAAAAGACAACTGTTTTCCAGATGAAAAATCAGGAATTGTAGAATAAGACTTGAAAAGTCTCAGGATTGAAAATAAATCTAATAAAACCAAGGCTAACAGTAATAATTCTGCCCAATTAAACTGGAGTTGGAAATTGAAGTTCAAAGAGAAGCACAGACACTGGGATCATGTTTGACTGTTAAACAAGGTAAGAGATTTCTGGTAAACAGTTCAGAAAAGGAGGAATACTGGGAATAGGTTTATATTACATGGACAGAGTTGATAAGTGTGAGATTAATTTGGCTGACCTCACTTCCTAATTTTTCCCCTCAAAATACTTTACAATACTGTATGATGGGAGAGGTGGCAGTACAATGGGCTATGGTGGGGTGAATTTGGTCAGCTGGAAGTTTAAACAGCCCAAGAAATTGTTTCTTTTTGAGAGTTGTTCACCAGAGAACTCCTCGGGAGCACAAGCCAAAAGTGCTTGGCACGTTCACATGATGGTGAATGCTTGGCAACACAGTCACAGAAACTGAATGAGTGAAAAGGTTTTGTCTAATGTAATTGTGTCTGCTAAACTGGGAATTTTGTTGGTGAATCCTATCAAATGCTATAAAATCAGCTTCTGTGTCCAGCCATGGGAGACAATTTAGATTAAATTCTGGATAGTAAACCATGTGAGCTTGGAGATAGTGGGTATCTGCCATGACGTAGCTCTTTACTAGAAGCATTTTCATTAAAGTATTCCTTTATTTGGCATTTTTTAGTTACAGGTGGATTCATCTTTTTGGATAAATTTCATTTGAAAAACAGGGACATCATTTAGTTTCAATCCTTTAGTGTATTTCAGTGAGCATTACCCTGTAAAGAACTGTAATTCAGCTAATCACATTTGCTATATGAAAATACATGTAATTTCTTCTCAGAAATGCAAACTGTCAGAAAACTGTCTTTATTTTTGGAGATACTGGGATGACCTTGGTGTGTTACTTCACTAGAATTACAATTCCCTTTTTTTCTCATTAAGCAAGAATGTTTTTCATTAATTGTTTTGAATAGACAAGACTTGTCTGCTGAAAATGAAGAATTACACATTTTCTGATAGTGTTACTGTAAAGGCTTTCATCAAATCAAGGAAGGAGTTAATTTTCCCCAATTATTTTGGAAATCTATTGCAAGAGTTGCTTTGCTTGTTTTAAGAAACTTTAAATGATTGTGCTTTTAGTGATACCTTTTGAGATTATAAATGGAGGAGATTTTCAAAAGTCTACATTTCAGTGCTGACATCACTTGAATATAAAATTGATAGCAAACTAACAGTAATAAAACTGAATTCACCCTTTTAAAATATTTTATCATACAGAAGCTGACATAGCCATACCATGGAAAACAAATTTTGGCAGGGATGGTTTTTAAACTATTCACATTCTGAGTGCCTTTGAGTACTTTGTTGATGAAGAAACAATACCATAAATCTAAAAGACTCTCCGGAAAAACTTTTAATGGGGTTTCGTACTTTTACTGAAGTGTGTGTGTTCTAGCTTTTGCATTTATAAGTGTGTGTAGTGTTTCTAATCTTGATCCAGTTGCATTTTTGCAGGGTAATGCAAGCAAAACATTCATGACATTGAAAGCACGAGTCTCTGCAGAGGATTAAAAAATAAAGGTCGGTCTGTGTTGAATCCAGGATCATAGTAAAGGCACCCAAGGTAGCTCAGAAGTTGCTCTCTCTACCCAGAGCTGCTAAATAGGTCTTTGAAACAGTTTCTGGGCACCAGTTCAGTCCTGTCCCTGTGCTGTTCAGTGTATAGCTCCAGCACGGTGCTGCCAGCATCGTGGTTAGCTTGGCAGAGCCTGACTAGCTCAGCAGTGATGGTTTGATAGATCCAAAATATCTGATTCTAAGAAAACTGGGGCTGTTCAAGAAGCTCAGTGGTTAAACTTTAAGTGTAATTTAATAATTTTGGGGCAGAGAGGGGAGAACCAAAGAAAATATGTTGCTGTTTTGAAAAATATCAGCTAGAGTCTGTTAGATGTCAGAAGACAGCATAAAAAAAAAGGTCCTTTTATTTGATTCCTGTAAGTGCTGTATGTGTAATACTGCTGATAATTCCTGATATGTGAATTGCTGGTGGTTCCGCAGAGCACCAGAAGAGAGAAGTGAGCACTGCACTGCCTAAGGAGCTCTGTGTAAAACCTCTGCAGACAGACACGTGGGAATCCAGCTTTGAAATGTTTTTACAAAATCACTACCAAATAGTCACTTCAGCCAAAGTTTGTTTGGACTGATCTGAGCACAGTAACCAGCAAGTCCTGAGTAAGGCCACGCAGAAGAAGCCCTGAAGGAGAGGGAGATTTCCCAGTAGTCTGAATGCAGTCTGCCATTGCAGGACAGCTTCCATACACGTTTCCACAGTGAGCTGACCCTGGACAGGATGGGAACTGAGAGTGCTGATGCTTTCCTGTACTCCGTCCTTTCTGCAATTTCCTTAGCTGATCATCTCTTCAGATATATCTACTAACTTCTGGCTGCTGCTTGTGTCAGATAATACCTGAAGAGAGATGAAAGAATCACTACTTGCCCTGGCTTTGTCTTTGGAGGAAGCACTGCTTCGGGGATGCAGGGGATAGTCACTTTCTCCTCTAGCACAGACTCGGCAGCAGCCCTGTAACCAGAAGATTCAGTCCCACGGAGAGGTTGCTTCAGTGTTTACATGTGCAATGGCATTTAAACCAGTCAGACGTTTATATTAGTGTATATATTTGTACAAGCAAAAGACAAAACACACGAGGCTTTCTACTGGAGATTAGTGTATTCCCCCTGATGTTTTGTGGTCAGCAGGATTTTTAAAAAGGGCAGAAATTGAAAGGCCAATGAGAAAGCACAGTTAATTAAATGCGAAAGGTGCTGTCCTTGTTTGGACTGTCTGTTAATGGTATGAAAGCCCTGGTAAAGAGCTTAGCTGGCCAGATTAAAATTAAAAAATTGTGTCAGTCCATCTGCTAGCTCCAAGGAGTCTACTTCGATCACCTTTTCTTGTTTCTTCACTAAAGCAGAACACTGTCTTTGAAAAGAACAGTGCCAGGATGTCTTGGTTGACTTTTTTTACCTAATGCTTTCTCCAAAGATAATGATATGTGACGTCAAGACATTTTCAAGAAGGGCAATGCTCTTGGCTGGTTCAAGGCTACGGTAAAGACAACAGATCTTTTGCTAAAAGGGATTGGGGTTTTTTTCTTTTGTAGGTTTTTTTTATTACACAAATAAGTATGTTTGGCTTCGTTTGGAAAATCTTTCTTTGCCTTCCGGGAATGATTAACACAGATCTTCAAATAGTTGCAGGTAATGCAGACATCGTCCTTATGTTCTTGTTTACAAATTTAGCTATGGCAGTGTGTAGAATTAGAAATGTCTCTCTCATTTAATTGTAACAAAGGGGGCTAATACAGAGAAATGTTTGGTCAAATCTATGCTTTGATAGCAGTGTAAATATGGAATACTTAAAGTGATTGCCAGGTGGTATAACTGCACATTTTTCTTGTTTTGAGTGCAGAAGTAGCTGTAGGAGGCAATTTTTTTTCAACTTTGAGATGTTAAATACTGGTAATTTTTTTCACTTTTTTTTCCTTTATTAATTTTGTGTTAAATCTTAAAAAGTAAGGTTCTGTCTTCTGCTTATGGGCACTGAACATGTGTCAGTTTGGGTAGAGATTGGGGGTTTGCCTTAGTGACCTTTTTTGATGTTCTTTTCTGCCTCTATTATACCATCTGGTGATTTTCTGCAACAGAGCCCATTATTAATATACTATCAAATAAACATGTCTTTCATTTTTCAGTCATAAAAGTCAAAGGTCTACTGACTTTGAAGTTGCAGAATAAACTCATAATCTGCGGGATGAGAAACGCCATAAAGTTATTACTATTTTTTCTCTAATAAATGGTTGGTCATGATTGTTTTTCAGGCACGTTTTCCACTGATAAAGAGGAAAAAGTGAAAGAAATTGAGTTAAATAATTTCAGATCAGCTAACTGTGAAGGGTAGAAAACTAGACTGTGAGGCGAAATCTCAATATATATGTCGTTACCTCAGCTGTTTCCTCAAGTTTCCTCTGGAATGATGTGGAACAACTAATATAAGAGGAAATTAAAAAAATCAAAACAAAAAACCAAACAAACAGAAAAAACAAACAACAACCCCCCACCAAAAGGGCTGATGAGCCCTTTTATTCCTCTTTTTTCTCCCTACTCTAGAAGAGTAGGGACCTGTCTCAGTGATGAAAGGTTAACTGTCCATTCAAGCAGCTTTCTTGTTGCAAGCTATAGAGATCACTCTTGGGCAAAGAAAGTATGGAGTAGGATTATTTCTTAGTTGTTTTACTTCTGTCTCTGAAAGCTTCTCCATACATGTTTATTCACAAATATAGTCCCAATGACTTAAGCCAAATGACAGAAGGGAAGTTAAACACAAAGCAGTAGAATTCAAAGTGTTAGAGCTTTATGCTATGTTACCATTTGATGGGATATTGTAAAGAGCTTAAGGCTGTTTATAACATCACAGTCAGAGACAGGTTCTGTTAACAGAAAAAAGCACAGCAATGTCCCTCAGAGACCACAGAAGTGGCATGAAGGTACTAATGATCGCATCATTATCTCATCAGAGAAATTTGTGTGGTTTTAATTTCACAGCAGAAGCTTATTCAGCTGCAGAAGGAGGACAGGCTAAAGATGCTTCACCAGCCCCTCAGCTCGGTGACTGGCAGCTGGCAAACCCTTCTCTGCCTCCTGGGTTGAAAAAGCCTAACAGCATCATGGATGCTGGGCAGTTCCACAGGCATTTGCAGTTACGAAGGAAGCGTTCCATTCTGTTTCCCAGTGGAGTTAAGATCTGCCCTGATGAATCTGTTGAGCAGGCTATTGCCAACCATCTGAAGTATTTCAGGCTCAGAGGTAAGTGATTGTACATCTCGTGGGTAACTGATAAGGAACTTTCACTTATTAAAAAATAGATTCAACTTTTTATCATAATAGGCCGTAGGAAATACATTATTAATGGAGAAACTTAGTTTTCTGTGATAATCTTGCTTATGAGAGCTGTTCTGGGCTAAACCCCACTATCTATCTACACTCATATATCATAAGAACTCTTGGTCCCTGAAACCACATTATAATCCTTTCTCAGAACAGTATGAATGCTAAAAAAAATAGGTGCTATGTACAGAGTAGCTAAATAACAGAGTTTGTTGGGTTTATTTAGGGTTCTTAAGGTGCCAGTAGAATTCACGGAAGCATCAGTCAGAAATGTCACCTCTGAGACATTGGCATTTCAGCCATGTGGCTTTTGGCTATGGCTGGGTGTGCAAAGTGTAGAAAGCCAATCCCTGTGTGTCAGGTTGCAGTATTACAGACAGGAAGCCTTTCTTTTAAGATGTGGAAGTTGGTGTGACAGAGCTTTCTCTGAAGAGCTGCAGTATTCCCACTGACATCTTTCACTTGATGGAATATTAGACTGACATGATGTATTTCAAACCCTTCTGTCTGAGAGCATTGGTAATGAGCATCACAGTGATGCAGCGCTTTCTGCTCTTTGTGTCTTTGTATTGTAGCACTCAAACAATTTGTAGTTAACGTGTTTGAAAAAAACTGGCAAAATGAAAAAGAGCTGCTGTCAGAGGAGAAGGAAGGGTGTTCAGAGACTCATGTTTGATGAGATTTGATTGCCTATAGAGAAACTCTCACTTAGTTCATTTACTTAGACAAGTGAAAAACAGTGATGACCAGGAATTGCTTAGTGTTTGCATAAAAGTAAACATAACGTATTTAGTTCACAAAGTGGAATTATAGGGGGTTTTAGAGCCTCATTCAAATATGAATTGTGCCCAGCTTGCAAGGGATGTTGACAATGATGATGATGCTGATGGTTTGACAGGCTTTGCTGGTTTCTTATTTGCACCCATGAGGACTAAACTGTTCTTTGTTTGTTCCAAATGAATCCATACATACCATGTGCTTTAACTGCAGTCACCCCTCAGTTATCTGTGATAGGGGTACATTAGGGCAATACCAACTAAGCAGAAGTGTGAGTGATAATAAAGAAGAAAGAAATCTGTAAATTAGGTTGCAAAAGTATATTGAGGTCTTAATAATCCTAGGCTGAATCAAAAATCCACCTAGTCCATCTGTTTCCTTACTGGACTTAACAGCTTTCACAATCCAAAAGGTTTTCTGGAGTGGAGAGGCTGTGACTACCCTTAGTGCTTTCAAGGTAAAACGTCTGAAAAAGCTCTCTGAAAGCAGAAGAGGCAACTTTAATTAGCAGCAAGTCATGCAAGGTCTGGTTCAAGCAAATTGCCGTCTTCATTCTGTTAAGGGCAACTGGTGCTCCAGGAGTCTAATGATGTCTTGAGTAAAGGCACCTGAGGCAATGAGAGTTCATGTGCTGTGTATTGGGTTTGTGTGGCAAAATTTTGGTAGCGTGGGGCTACAAGGGTGGCTTCTCTGAGAAGCTGCCAGAAGCTTCCCCTATGTCAATAGAGCCAAGGACAACTGGCTCTGCTGGCCAAGGCCGATCCCATCAGCAACAGTGGTAGCACCTCTGGGGTAACATATTTGAGAGGGAAAAAGTTGCACAGCAGCAATTGCAGTTGAAAGAGAAGAGTGACAATATAAGAGAGAAACAGCTCTGCAGACACCAAAGTCAGGGAAGGATGAGGAGGAGGTGCTGCAGGTGCCAGAGCAGAGATTCCCCTGCAGCCTGTGGTGCAGACCATGGTGGTCCATGGAAGTGCAGAGATCCATCTGGAGCCTGTGCAGAACCCCATGCCAGAGCAGATGGATGCCAGAAGTAGGTTGGTAGCCCATGGGAAGCCCACACTGGAGCTTTTGGCAGGACCTGTGGCCCCATGGAGAAAGGAGCCCACAGTGGAGCAGGTTTGCTGGCAGAACTTGTGACCCCATGGGGGACCCATGGTGGAGCAGTCTGCTCCTGAAGGACTGTACCCCATGGAAGGAACCCATGCTGGAGCAGTCAGTGAAGAACTGCAGCTCACAGAAAGGACTTGCATTGGAGGAGTTAGCAAAGAACTCTTTCCCATGGGAGAGGCCTCACTCTGCAGCAGAAGAGTGTGAGGAGTCCTCCCTCGAGAGGGAAGGAGTGGCAGAGGCAGCGGTGTTGAACTGACCACAGCCTCGCTCCTCCAGCCCCCTGCACCACTGCAGGTGAGCAATTAGAGAAAACCAGGAGTGAAGTTAAGCCTAGGAAGAAGGGGCAGCTGAGAAGGTATTTAATGATTTGGTTTCATGTCTCATTGTCCTGCTCAGATTTGATAAATTCAAGGAATATCCCCAAGTTGAGCCTGTGTTGACAGAACCTGGTGAGTGATTTCTCCCAGTCCTTATCTCAACTCATGAGCCTCTTGTTACATTTTTTCTCCTTTGTCCAGCTGAAGAGTAGAGTGATAGAGCAGGTTTGGTGGGCACCTGGTATCTGAACTCGGTGTTACTGAATTATATGCAATGTTTTTAGTAGCCATCCGAATTGCCACAGTCCACTGTCAACAAAACAATCCTAGGAAAAAGTGTGGTCACTGTTTAACACTCAGAGACCAGCTACTATGAGTGACTAGGAAAACAACTGACCTCAGAAGGGAATCAGTATAACTGTACACAGAATCTGCTGATTTTTCAATCTCATTGTGTATTTTTAGAGTATTTTTAAAATTCTGCATATGTTGAAGTAAGAAATTGGATCAATATATACTTGCTCTGGAAAAGATGATTCTAATACAGTCTATTTTTCCTTGGTTTTGCTTTACTGCCAGCAATACAATGCCATTACCTTGGAAGGAAAGGTTGATTGCTATTTTGATGTTATACCTTGTTAGAAAAGCAGAAAGGGTTTGCATGTGCTGATTATCCAGATTGTTTGTTCTATCTGTGTCTACATTAGAAGGAAACAGGTGGGAATATCTGTCTGTAGCTCCTTTTGCTAGCTTGCAAAAGCCTCTCTAAATGTCAGAGACTGACAGATGAACATTCCTGACACAGGCTTTAAGGAAGTGCTTATGTCATATTGCTGTAGGCTTTTTGTTTCCTGACTACATCTGGATTGTTCGAGCCTTAAAATTATACAAGATAAAGAATATGATAAATACATAATAAACCATTAAAAAATCAAAGTGCAACAAAATACAGGGATCAGGAGAAAAATCAGTATTTTCTAAAACAGCAGTATCACCCTCCAACCTATGGATGTCTAATTAATAGTGAGATTATTCACTGGTGGTTGTTCTATTACTATGGTATTCCAAAGCACCAGCCTCCCAGAGAGGCAGGGTTGTACTTGTTTTTCTACACCTGCAGTCTAGAAGAAAAAATTCTGAAGCGCTGCTTTATTCCTACAATCAATCACATGCAGAACAGAGTTTTGCAGTAGCACATGATGCTGTTTTCATTCTTTTGAGACAAATCCTGGATTATGATTGTCTCTGTACTGCCCAGTCTCTGTATCTCTTGTAGCTGTATTTGGAGGTTACTGCTGTTGTCTGACTTTCTATTTCATTCTTTGCAACATGGGGATGGAAATCAGGCATAGATGTTTACAGATTGGGTACTGTAGGCCTATGGGTTGGGCCTTAGGGTGTTTTTAACTGATGTCCTTTTAAATGATGTCATGTTATGGTTGCTGGTGGAAGTCATGTAAATGTGATGGTGATTCATGGCTAGGCTGTTGTGACAAACACAAAGTGTGTCTGATGGGCAGCTGGAGATTCTACCAAAAAATGTTGTGGAAATCTAGTAGTGGGACTTCAGACAGTGAGTGGGCTGTACATGGTAATGTCTGTTATGATGTTCTTCACTGCTGACAGGGAAATGGTGGCACAAACCACAGATAAATTAAATTTATTATGTGAAAAACAGCCATGCCCACTCAGAGCAATCTGTTGTGACCAGTCACCTTATGTGGACAGTGAATCAGTGAATCTCTCCTTTCTCTGCTGTGTAAATTGTTGGTAGAGGATTGTAGTAGACTAAGAAGTTGAATTAGCATGTAAAACAGAAACAATATAAGGATTACAAGATAGGTAAACAGTACAAGCCATGCTATCTCATGCCTGTTAATTGGGTAAAACAAAGGCTGCTGGATTTTGTCACCATGGCTCAGGGTAATATGCTTGCTTCTTTAACACCACTGAGATGTAATTACTCTGGTGGCTTCCTTTCCCCAATTCTTTTTACAATTTTTCCTACTGTGACCCTCTTTCTTTAACTATTCAGTGTATGCTCATGAATACTTTTTGTGAGCACTGACCTTCTTTTCACATTAGTAGATCAGAAAGTCTCTCTGCCAGAACTGTTCTTGCCAGCCAGAGCTTCAGATAAGCTGAACATCTAAGGACAGCTTTTAAAGATACTGACCAAACAAGGAAATAGATGGTATTGCAGTGGGCCATAGCTGACAAGACATATGAATATTTTTGAACTTTGGAAAGAATTCCTGTTTCTCAGAAATTAAATTCTATGCATGAATGTAATCCCTAGACTGGGTATAGCACTCTGCTTGCTCATTTTCCCCTTTCTTTGTTCCCTTCAAATCTGTTTACTGAAGCATTAGAAATAATGACGTTATTTTCTGCACATGAATGTATTTAAGAGTAAAGTTTCAATTTGATACTGAAATAATAAATGTTACATGTTATTCAGATCTTGATAATAATGATGAAAGCAAAGAGCCAAAAGTCATAAAAACTCCCTGGCTAAAAAGCATACATTAAATAAAGAATCTAGCTGAGTGAGCCTTTTTCCCCCGTTTCCCCCCCATCCTTGGCACATATTACATATAGCTCATACTCAGCAATAAATTTTTGTTTTTTATTTGTAGAAGGTCTGTTTCCCTCTACATTTGAATTTTTAGATGCCAGCATATGCTTCTGAGAAACTTGACTTTTTCCATGAAGGACACTTGCTTGTTTTTACTGAAATTTTATTGGTGAGAGCAATTTATTTGCTAGAGTTTAGCACATTAATGTTCAAATCAAAAATCTTTGACATGACTTAGCTAATTCACATTCAAGTCTGTTTCAGCTTAACCCCTTGCTTGTTTTAGGTATCTTTTAAGGTTTGCTTTATTATAGGCCATACACAGTAGCATTCCTGCAATAGATGAGTGATTTCTCTGCATGTGTGTATTAATTTAACAAATGCTAACAAAGCCTTTACAGCAACGACCTCTTAGGAGGTGTCTGTCAGTGTCCCTATGACTGTAGTCTTCATGAAACCCCTCTGCAATTAAGCTGTTCAGTTGTGCAGACATCATTAGAGAGGAGGAGAAATTGGTCTCATATTGCCTCAAAATAGGATATTCAGCCTGATTCAGTGCCCCTAGCCACCATACATGGTTCAACCCTTAAGAAGCACTAATGAGATTTAATTGGGATTAAACTCCAGCACTGCCCACTTACACAAATGGCCAGAAAGCCACCCTACCCCCTACAGGGTGCTCGGTGCTGTCATGTGGTGCCCCTTCTGTTAACCTCAGAAATCCCTGAGCACAGACTGAGTGTAATAGGCTAATTGTCTCGTTTGAGAGATCAGCACATCCCCAGTGGTACAGCTGGAGCCACAAGGATGCTCTATCCTACCCAGGGGTGTGAGGGGTAGCCAGACTGGAGAATTTCAGAGCAAGAGAAAGGTCGTCTAATCACATCACAGATCTTAGCTGGAGGTTTTGAAAACAGTGACAGTGTCTTTAGGAAAGGATGCTTAAAATAAACTTTTTTTCACTCCTTACTACATATTAGTGGGATTGAAAAAGAGCTTGTGTCTGCCTGTGAGGAATTTTTGGGTTTGAAACACAATTATCTTAAGCTTTTCAGGATACTGTGTATTATTTTTGAGTATTTCTTGAGCATAGACACTGCATTTGAAGTAGATAAGCTCCCAAGGGCTGGGCTTTTCCTGCCTTTGAAGAAGATATGCTGATAGACAATTCCCATTGGAATTGTTTTATGATATGTCTGGCTTTCTGAAGCAACCTTTGAAACCCGATATGGCCTTTAAAGCTTAAGACATTGCTTACTTCAAATGCCTGTGACACCTGGCTCAAGTAGAAGCTTGCACAAGGACATGGACCAAATGTGCTGATCTTTTAATTTTTTCTTACCTCCTCTTTCACCTGAAGATGATTATTTCAATGATGAGTTCAATGATGGCTTCTAATTTGTGAGGCTTTTCAGGATGGGGAGTACATGGAAAATGTAGTATGTGCATAAAAAATAGACTTTGGAGACAAACTGCAGGACAAGCCATGTGATTTGCATTCTTGGTTTGAATTCTGGTTTATTGTGCCAGTCAGTTACATGTCTCCAGCATACCTGTTCCTTTTCCTGTAGTCAGCTGGATCTGATCACATTTCTTGTAGCAGGGAGCTTCTCTTTATCTCACAAGCCTTCTTATTTTTTTTTTTTTTAACTTGAATTCTTCAGAGGAAAATTGCAACTTAGCCACGAGATCAACTAACATTAAAATACAAGTTATTTATTACTGCAGCCATGGGATGAAGGAAGCAATTTTCCAGAGGAGCTTACCTTCCTGCTCACGTGTAGCTTCAAGGCTCTTAGCTCACTGCCTTAAAAGATTGATCTCAATTTTATGATGCTTTTAATCAGTATTGTTTGCTGGGGATTAGAGGCCTCATTGCAAATCCTGTCTCCTCCAGGGCCTGGTGTTACTAATGCTGTCCCACATCTCTGTGCCCTGCAGCAGGCTAGTGAAAGTTTGGTGTGAGATCCAAGCATGAGGAGTGGCTGTTTGCACATGGCCCGAGGGCTGAGCTGCTCTTCAGGTGGCAGTGGCAGTGCTGCCAGGTCTGCTCAGCAGTTCTTCCTCATGCTGGCAGGGCTGCCTGCTTGGTTGGTTTGTTAGGAATTTTGTAGCTAGTCTTAGAAAATTAAATCTTGGAAAGAACGTGATGCAAAATGCAGCAGCTTCAATAATAATTCTGAATTATTGGGCTCCTGGCAATTTATTGTAAGCTCTTATACAGCATTTTTTTTTCCATTCTCTATCTGCTTTAAATGTTTTATATTTATAAGTCAGAGTTGCATTTCTGCTTGAAAAGCTCAGTGGTCAACTGTTTGGTCCCCTGATTATCATTTTGTTTCATTTTCTGTGTAGGTTTCAAGGAGTTGCTATTTTAAGTCTCAGTCAAAAGTTGCTTAATTTATTGTCAGCGTCTTTAGGTAATGTATTTGACACAGACACTGGCAAGTTTCTAGAAGGACAGAAAGGAATGATAGTGAATTATTTTAAACAGTAAGTTTTAGTTATTTTGTAAAGTTTCCAGTCAAGTCCTGTTTAACTTTGGTTTTGTGTCCCCAACTTTCATCTATAGAGTCTCAGAATGCTTAAAATCTAGTTAATGAAAAACATGTTTTTCTTTATGGGAGTTATCAAGAATTTGTTAATAAAAAACTTTGAAAAACCTCCCTACAGATAGCTGAAGACCCATGACAGGGTGTTCTTATCTTCAAGTCAAAAGGAGGCTGATCACACTTATTAGCCAACTTGAAGGCACCATGAGGATGGTGTCTTTTCAATTCCCTGTGTGGAGACGCCAAGTCAATGCAAGAATTGGCTTCCTTTTTGACATTCCTGAAGGAGAGGTGGAAGATAGAATTGTGCTTGCCTCTTTCTTTACATGTGTATTATTTGAACCACACTGAATACAGTGTTGTTCTCTCTCTGTGCTCAGAATTGCAACTCTTTCCTAACTGCAAAAAAATGCAAATATTTATGAGAAAGACAGAAAAAGAACAATTTTGTTTCAGTCTTCCTTAGCCAGTCGATGAATTTACTCTTGAGCACCCTGTAAATAAGCACATCTGAGGATGGTCCTTGGCTATCAGCTCTTACAGCCTGGGTTTGTTATCCTGCAGAACAATCCCCTGCTTTACAAACTGGCCAGTTGGAATAAGCAGGACAATGACAAGACAGACTGTGTGTCAACAAGGTTGCAGGGTGATTGTGTTGGCAAGCAGCTCACCACGCCTGCGGGTGTGGTTTCCTGGACAAGGCTAACAGAAGTGCTCAAGCGACAGATATGTGCTTGGAGTTTTTAATCCCTCCCTGTGTGTCAGAACTAACACACTCCCAGACTCTCTGGAAGGAGAAGAATACAGAAGGAATTTGCACTATGATGTCCAACTTGTTGCTCACCTCAGTGGAAACAGCTGGATAGGAAAGGCTAGAGAGGACAAAATGTGACTCCTTATCCACATCTCATTTCCTCCTTCTGCAGAATACTTGGCTGTGTTGACATCTTAGGTCTAATTAATGGGCTTGGAGCCCACAGATGGCACAAAGCCTTTGGGGCTGGAATTCAGTGGGGAGTCTAATTCCAAATGAAAGGACACACAGAAAATCCTTAATCTATTGGGAGCCGATTGGAACAACTGTTTACATGGGAGCAGCTTGTATTCAGGCAAGACACTGTCTCATCACATTTATTTTAAACTTGTTTAAGAGCATTAAGGAAAACTGTCTTCAGTTACTTGCAACCGGAAAGCCAGTCCTTTGTCTGTTGGCACTTGGAAACTGTAGGATTAGACAGTGTTCCTGCACTGTATGTGCAACCTCTTGCTATAGTTTCAATTGTTACTGAGAGTCTGCTGAGCACTTATCCCAGCAACAGGGAGTAATCTCATTGCAGGATTGTTGCTGCAATGTGGCACCTGAATGTAAGATATAAGTAACACCAAAAGAAATGTGAGCAAGTGATATTACTTAGTGTAGGCTTCTGGATTTGAAACTAGACTTTGGTCTTTTCCTGGACACCTAGTTCTTACAAGTGGGATGGTAGAGAGAATACTACAGATGTTATTCTGCTTCAGGAAGCTTATTAGTACTCCAGCAGGAACCAGAAATCCCAGAGCAGTATTATGGCTTCATTGCCTGAGGTCTATGCAGAAGTCAGATGGAAAGGTGGTCCCTGCCTCAAAGGGTGTAATTTGAGGGGGGGATGTGAGGTGGTGCATGGGTGTTTGTCAATTTGGCTATTTGTTTCTGATTAATAAGATGCATAAGCGAAACTGAGTGGAAACATAGACAATACTTTCCAAGTTACTGTGTTTTACAGATAAAGTTAACTGCCTGGATGCTGGAGGGGTGCTAGGGCAGTAATATACTACTGGCAGTTAATAATGCAAAGTTTGGGGACTTTATTGTTCTCTGGTCACACATACCAGATGAACTACAATGCTAATCTCCATGTTAGAAAGCTGTTGGGGGTGTGGCAGGAAAATGAGAAATGTCTTTGTATTTAATGAGAGAAATGTTCTCAACTGCTCTGACGAAGTAAAATTCAGGATGGAGAAAAGAACTTTTTCTGCATGGTGCCAACCACCGTGACAGAGTCAGCTAAGCTTTAACGGTGCTGCTGCATAGGAAACAGTTCCTTAAGGCTGTTATTTTTAAAGCCTTTGCATTTAAGAAAAATGTCCATCTCTTGGTTGAATGAAAATGTTTCCACATGTGATCTGTGTGTTAAGTTTTACATATCTACATTTAAACAACTTTGGAATTTGGAAAACAAAGTATCAAGAAGAAATAACAGCAAGGTACTGGGTTTGGCAGCCCAGAGCTAATTTTAAAACTGATTGAAGAAAATGACATTTTGAAGATAGATTTAGTCTCCTGTAAAGGCTTGCTTGTGATGTCAGGACTTTCCCGGAATGCAAAGCATTCCTCTGCTGAACTGTCTGCATAAGTAGTGAAATCAGATTAAGGCCAAAAAGCAGGTTTGTCTGCTACTACTTCAGGATGGCATTTGGTGTGAAGGATTTTGAGAGTTTGTCTTTTAATCTTGCTCTCTTCCAGGACACAAGGAAAATCCTATAAATCTTTCTCCCTTTGAGTTATCCTGGGTCACAGAGCTGTCCTTGCCTGAGCGTCATGTGGCCAAGTGCTCTGACTGCCAAAAAGAGCATGAGCAAAGTTGGGAGGTTGAAGTAGGCAGTGTAGTGTGTGATATTAAACCTTAGTTCTCAGGCTGACTGTTCAGAGCTGTCCAGTTCTTTCTCAGTGATCACATACAGTACAGTTAGAGCTTGACTAATTTCTTAACATAGTATTTTGTGTCATCATTCCGCCTTATTTTTTGAATTACAAATGCAACTGTAGTTTCTGAAACATATTGTAAATTTGGTGTAAAGGTGAGTCCGAAGGAATTGTTACTGACTGAGCCTGCTAAACTTTGATCAGTGCCACTATCTTTCTTACAACTTAAGCTCCACCTCGACTTCCTGTGAGGGCATTTGCCATACTATTTTGGTTTTCTAGGTTTTCTAAAAATTCGATTCGTTGATCAAAGGGCTGTTTCACTCAGGGGAAATACTGTTGTTCTTGATGATTGTTAAGAGACAAGTGCTTTCTTATGCTCTCTTCCTTTTCTCTTAAATTTTCTTTAATTATTTCAGTTAAAAAAGTTAGGGAGAGAGGTGGTATGAGTGTGGAAGATCCATTACATCTTCATTTCAGTCCCTTCAATGCTTTTCACATTTCCATGTAGATGTCAGGTTGCTGTGTTCTATGTGTTAATGTGCTGATAAGCTTACAACACTGGGACAATAATATCCTGGCCACTTGTGCCACAGAAGCACTCCTGTTGTACTAACACCAGACCTTTCTTGTGCCTTCAGTGTGCCAGGAAACAGTCTGGGAGGTCTTCAAGACATTCTGGGACAGACTGCCTGAGCGTGAAGAGTATAACACCTGGATGAGCCTATGTGAGGAAGGAGTAATGAGTATCTTTGAAATGGGCACCAACTTCAGCCAGTCTGAGGAGCACTGGAGCCTGATCATGAAGGTGGGTGCAGCACCTTCTTGGAGTGTTAACTCTTTCCTAACTGCAATGTCATCATGTCCCACTGCAACATGCAACTTTGGCATATCACATTTGGCAGCAAGGGATAGAGCTCTTGAAACAGACAGGCATGGGAATTCCAGCTCTGGGATCTGTAGCTCTGAGATCAGCTGCAAAGCAAAGCAGTGGGTGATCTAATGGACGGAAAAGCAACAGTGATGAAGAGAATGTTGTCTTCAATAGATGTGTTCCTGTCAGGTAGGCGGTGTCTAGACCCAGCATGTGAGTCGGGTTGTGGTGCATTTTCCCCCTGTGAGGTGTAGCAGCCTTCCTACAGTAGTAGCTGCACACTGAGGCACCTTCAGCCCAAATGGCACTTGGGAGCAGGGCTACCAAGCTCTATGGCATAATTTCCTGTTTAATGTTCTACAGGTTTGTGATGTCTGTGCACTGCTTGCCTGACTGAAATGAGTGTAGTTATAAATATAAAAGTTTCGGTGTCCTATGAAGGCAATAAATAACATTAGTAAACTCACCATGGGAAGTTGCAGGTTAAAATCAGTGTACGAGTGTAAAACAAGTAAATAAAAATATGCTGAACATCTTAGTATACTTTCTGTTGATTCAGGTTTATTTTCACTTAAAGAAAAGAAGTGTTAAGTCAAACTAAAAAAGCCTATCTCAAATGAAATACAAAGATGTGTTTTCAGGAGTTTGTAAATTTTAAAATTAAGTGCTTAAATTTGTAGTCATCTAAGATACAGTAGATATCTTAATTTCTGTGAAAAAAAAGCCTTCTAAATATGTGTGGTGGCTTATGAATCTTTAAGATTACTTTTGCAAGATAATGGATGAGTAGTTTTATGAGACTTGGAAGTCTTAAATGTGTAACCCCATAGAATCAGTAATGCGCTGGTTTTTTTTCCCTCTTCCTTTTTTATTGCACTTTTATGCTAGTAATGCACTAACGAACATGAATATGGAAACTGTTGTGGATCATGGAGAGAAGTCTTTTTTACTGAGCCTATATGTTTGTCTTCCCAGGTGATGTTAGCCAAATTTTGCTTCTGTGAAGTTTAATGATGCTGTTGCCCTTAGAAGACTTTGCAAAAACATGGAGAGAAATAAAATTAATGTGATTATAATTTTTTAGTGCATGTAACTGTTTTATGAAAAATTTTGGCAGTGAGATGATCTATAGTGGGAATTTATTAAAAGAAATCAAAATGACTCTTGGAAAGAGGATGATGCATCTAACTTCACACTGCTGCTCTCCCTTTTTGGGTATGGCTCTGCAGCATTACAATGGAGTCAGCTAAAGTGCTCCGTGTTTGGTCTTTTCAGAAGGTTTATATGTAATTTAGGTTTTCTTTCTCCTGTAGATGCATATATTCCCTTCAGCACTGCAGTATTCTGGAAAAAAGACTTAATTCTTCTGTTTCCTTTCAGCACAGTTGGTAAAAGGTGATGGTTCTTGGGCTGATCTGATGGCAGACTAGTCTGTGATAAGAGGGATTGAATGCTGTCTCCTCTGTGCTCCACAAAATGTCACAAATCTGTCAGGTGACCTTTTTGAAATAAAAATCTGAACTCGATTTAACTTTGAACCAAAGACTGAAGGCAAGAGCACTCTATTCTATCCTGCAATCAGTCACTCTCAAAAGATCCAATGACATTTTTAAATGCATAGGTCAGAGAGAGGCTTTAATTGCTAACTCTAGTACTGACTCACCTTTCTCATATGTGCTTGTGCACAAAATTCTTGTTGAAGTGTGAAACCTTTTTAAAGCAGCTGTGAGAATGTTAAGTCCAAACAGATGCAGTATACACACCTCTGCTTTTAAGAACATTCTTCTTCCTGCTAGTTGCCATCCCCAGTCTAATGTGGTGGTAAGAGCTGGGGCTCAGCCTGTGGGACCAAACACACTTTAGAAAGCCTTGTGTCCTACCCTCCCATTCTTTCCACTTTGACCAGCTAAGAGGACCAAGTTGCATGGTCAAGCCTTTCCATTACTTGTGGGATTTTGTTTCCCTCTCATTACACCCTGTTCATTCATTTGGTCACAGTCAACTGTTACTATTTTTCCCCCATTCCTCAGGTTTGATCTCTAAATGACTGAGCACTTCTCACCAAAGGGCTGCTGTGGTTTCAGAGTGCACAGTTCTGTGTAGTGGGCAGGTGTGGTACATGTGTACAGGCCACGCTCTCTTCCTTAAAAGGGAGATTGACTTCTGCAGTGGTATTTTTGTTTGACCATTACACTTCACATTAAATACCACTTGTTTCTAATCTTTCTCTGCTCTCCAATGTCTGCAAATCATCTGTGGTTCATTTCAAGAGTTTAGTTTAGAGTCTTCAGGTGTTAAAAGTAATTCTGCTTTTCTTTTGGTATGTATTGGCTGTTACTGCCATAGCATTGCTCTGCAGCCTCTTTTGTATGGGCATGTTGGCAGTTTCTGGCAGTCTCCTTTCAAAGTGTCTTTTTGTATCACTTTTTGGTAGATTGCAACGTGAAATTTAATTTTTAGAAATGCTGCATGTCCTGAATTTTCCCTCTCTCTCATAAGAAGTCCAGTGTATCTGAAAATTAAGCAAACTAAATCTGTGGGGTTTGCTTTCAATAAACAATAATTCAGCAAAATGATTACTTTCATGCGGTTTTTGTTGTAGTGTGGAGGGTCTGTTATGAGCAGTGTAATTAAATGCCATATTATTAGCCTTCCTCCTTGTTTTTTTTCTTACCCTTTCCTCTAATTCCCAGTAATCACTGTCATACACCCACAAATGCTGCGGTGTCTGCTCCAACCTAACTTAGTTCATGTAGATAAAAATTCTCTTACTTTTAACATGCTTTCTTACTGGATATCAGTTGGAGCTTAGACCAGCTGGTCTCAGCTTTCATACTTTTTTTTTGTCTTGGAGATGTGAGATCTGTCTCTGTGGTTTCCCTGTAATATCTGTATATACATGCACGTTCTGTATCTGCTAATACAGAATGTATATACTAAGTTTTCCTGAGTTTCTTATAGAAGATCACCTGGCAGATTTTCAGAAGGAGCAGGTGGACACACTCAATCAAGCATAAAAAATGGTTTTAAACATCCATTTTTTTCCCCTTGAATTTCCATTTTAATTTCTGTGTGATCATGTTAACTGACAGTACTTCACATAGGAAGAAGACTATCCTAACTAATTTCTTTGGATATTAAGTAGATTTACAAAGTGTGAGATTGTTAACCCATCTCTTTTCAATTCCTGACAGAAATGCAAATGGAGAAGGTAATTCCAGTCCATAGGGTGGGACTGTTTCAGTATAAATCTTCATGTAAACCTTCCTTCCCATAAATTATTTTGGCTTTTGTTCCTTACTGAGTAGCTGTATTTCAGTGTGGAATAAAACCCTGTTACATAAAATGTCCTCATTCATCCTGTTCTACACTTTGAGACATGTATGCTTGGAATTCCAAATTTGCCCTGACTCTGCCCTGTGACTGTGGCCATGTTCCCACTCGGGCTAGACAATTTTTGGAACATCCAAGTGAGAGACATGCAAGCAAAAGTTAATATTGGTTTCCCAAGAACCATGGGCAACTTGCTATGAGATTGAAGCACTGTTGCCAAAGCACCACAGCCTGTGCTGTTCACTGGAGAATTTACACCTGGCATATGGTATTCTTTGTTACATATCCACATAGCTGCTGGGCACACTTTTTGGCTTTACAAATTACTGAAATAATGCAGCAGTTTTGGAGCAGTTGGTTGAACTGTTTTGACACTGCTGTCCTGCAAAAGTAGCATTTTCCACAAGTTGCACCAGAAGATACTACACTGAATGTTTAAGTGTGGAGGAGTAAATCTAAAAGAACCAAGGGTGTGAAACATATGGAGTAGTAGTTAAGAACAAAGATATCTTCAAGAGGTTTAAAAGAAGGAAATGTACAGTCAAGCACATCCTTATGCAGTCTGTGGTTCTTTAAAAAACCCGAAGCCATAAACTCACAACTTGCAGAATTTACAGCAAACACTGAGCTTCTGCTGAAAGATACTGATGAGTGTCTTTCATCATATAGCCACCTTGCCAATACCTTGATTGCTTGCATTTTTAAATGGAAATTCAGATGAATTCAAATTGACTAGGACTGTATATGCTCACATAATTAAATCCAGTATCAGGTCTTGTTATGAATAGAATCCGTAAATGTATTGCGATTAGAAGAGGAGGGAAAAAATACAATTCCTTCCTATGGAATATAAAAAAGAAACCCTGTTACTAAATCAAGTTTCAAATTTTTTTACTTTGAATTTTTTTCTTTGGCCTGACATAGCACAACAGAAAACAAGGAAATATAACAGAAGTGCATGTTGAACTGCTGGTTTGTAATGGAAATTTAACTATAGAATTCGGCTTCAACTATAGGTTGGCATTTTGCAGGTGTGAGGGAAGAAATGTGTCAGTGATTTTCTTGGATGATTAAGAGCAATTTTACAGCCTCTTGTTCAATACCCTTTCGACTGCCAATCCACATGGATGTGTCTATAACAGAATGTATTTTATTTAGGAAAGCAAGTAGAATGACTGCAGAACAAAAAAGTGACAGTCAAAATGAGGATCTCTGAGCTGCATGGTTCTTCAGCCATTTGTTATTTGTGGCAGTCTTCTACTCCTTATTTCCAAATGGGAGAAAAGACCTTAGCAAACAAGGGAAATGTAGCTGATGCTGAGGAGCCAGCTTCCTTCTGGAGACATGAGTCAGTGCCATGCCTGCTGCTTAACCCTGGTTTCTCTCTGCACAGAGCTGCTTCCCATGTGATGATGAAGTACAGCTCAGCAGTACCCTGAGTACACTGGGAAGGCCTGCAGGATCTAGTCTGTATGAATTATCAGTTCAGTGGATATTTTGAAAGAGGTCTGGTACTATTCCTTGATGGGTAGAGAGAATAAACTCCTGATGGTCATACTACCCTGTCTAACTGCCACATGTCTTGTTAAGTCATGGTGGGCTGAGATAATTGTTGTGACCTTTCTGTTCATCAAGTGCTTAAATCAAGCAAAGATGCCTTCTGGCTCGCCTGACTTTGGCATTGTTCTCTTGGTCAGAGAGACCAGATTTGAGCCACCTTTTAATTCGTAAAAATCCTGAAACTTGATGTTTTACCATTCCTAGAGGTTTCATGAAATTTAGGTTTTACCAAGAGACTAATGGAATTTGAAGGTAGGTAGACCCTCATCTTTCTAGGCTGCATCTCCCTCCCAAGTCCATAGCAAAAAGTAGCTTAAAGCCTGATACTGCAGGGCTTTCAGTGTTAAGTTTTGTCTGCATCCTGCATTTCCAATGTGGGCATGTAATACATGTCACAATTTCTATCTCTCCAGATTTCAATCAAATTTCAGAAAATAAAGTTTAAAGGAGTTGCTGTTCCTTACAGGTCTGAAGACAATCTACAATCTACATGTTGAGAAAAGCTGTTATGAGAAATGAAGCATTAAATAAACCTGTGTAACTTGATCTGTTGAGCAGATACTCAACCATACCTGCTGAGGGCTCTCGTACAGCCCCATGTCTATAACCAAGCATATCTGACAGTGTTGGGCAGATGAGATGGGTCAACAGGAGTCAGGTTATGAATTCTTTCCAAAGAAAGAAGATCTGTGTGCTCTGCCCACTCTGGTGGGTCTGAGAGCCAAGAGTTAACCTGAGACTTAGTGTGGAAAGCAGTTTGTAGCAGAGCTTTGCCTGAGAATCAAAAAGCAGACAATTTCCCCAGGAATCCCCAAAAATATGATGGGAGGTGCTAACCTACTGAAAGGCAACTTGAAAAGTTCCTGGGACAAGATACAAACCCTTCAAGGGTGTTGACTCCACAGTACTTCTGTATAGTATTGACTTTCCAGCCCATGAGCAGCTCTATCTGCTTCAATGTGTTTGCAGCACCAACTGCTCAGTGACAGATCAGTGTAAAAGGGGAGAAGGCAACCCTTCTCCCCTTTTATCCCCTTTTAACCCTTCAATCCTTCAATGCCTGAGGATGCCTGAATGGGTAGTGTAACAAAATGCCTTCTTAGCATGCTGAAATGGGTACTTAGCAATGTAAAATAAGGGATTTTTGCCTGAATTATAATGGCTGTGTTTGAAGGTGAGATGTAGCATCCCAATGATATGAATTATTTGTAACCACTTACTCCCAATTTGAATACCTCACAGAGGTAAATTATTTTGTCTTCCTCAGGTTCCTGTGGAAGACCTCTTCTGCTCTTCTGCTCTTCTCCCCTTTTCTGTGACCATCCTTGATAACCATTGTCTTTCTCTCTTTTATTAAATGTCCTAATCACATTTTCCAGTTCTCCTATTGACTTTCATTCTTTGCATTACAAGGTTTAGCCTCCTCTAGCTCAAAAAGAGAACCCCTCCACCTTTGCCATCTAGCCTTCTTTTCAAGTTGCACCCAGTTGAAACAATAGGTGTTCCACTAAGCTGCTCCTTCTGTCTCTCCTCTTGCTCACTGTAGACTGTACTTTTACCTTACCTGCCAGGGATGTGCCTCACAGCACTGCTCTCTATTCTGGCCTTTCTCTACAGCTTCAGTTCTGGACACTGTCATCCATTTCCTTGAATTGTGCCCAGTCCTGTGGCCTTGCTTTCAAGAGAGCTCTACCATGTACCATGGTGGGGAATCAGGACAGGCAGATAGCAAATCATTTCCAGTTGTATGACTTTCCTGTTGTAAATTATGTGTATAGGTGGGTTAAATCAAATATGCTTGGTACAGTACTACACAGATGGCACTAAACTCATATGGGATTATTTCAGATCTCCTTGACATCTCCTCAGCCTTTTTCTCCTGCCTGGGATTACCCTTGAGATATTTTGCCATCTGTGCATAATGATAGTTTCTTAGGATCAGGCAAGAATATCCTATAATTGCTTTTCTGAAAGTTCATGAGTTGACAGAAGCTCATCTGGTTGGTACTGTGTGTGATTTGTAGTATTGTGGTAGCCTGTGTTTAATGCATTTGTAGTAATGCATGATAATTTTGCATTATGTAAAAGTAACTGTTGAGAAAGGGGAGCACTACAGCAACTGACACAAAACTCAGCCCCCAGCATTTGGAGAATTGGTATAATAATGATGTCAGGAAGGTCTTGATTCAAGTATTCAAAGGGTAAAGATGTTGAATAATCTTTGCAGGTCCATGCACAGTAGGTAAATTTCTAACTGTGTCTTAGTGAAGGAACTGAGTCAAAGAGGTGAGGGGTTTTGGCAAAGGCTATTCTGTCCTAAACAATCAAAGAAACCAGTAATAGAACTCTAGAGCCCTTGGCTTCTAGTTAGGGGGAAAAGTTGATATTTGCCATGGACTTGACTATGTCATCACTTGCCCCCACCCCAGGCTGGAAAGCAAATTAAACATTTGAGAGAGAGGAAGACAGCCATGCTACAAACTATTGCAAACTATACAAACTACAGCTAGTTTAGCAATAGGGGGTGCTAGTTTACTGTGAAATTGAATGAGAATTTAGTAATTTGATGCCTTATTAAAAATGTGGGTGTGGAGATTGTGTAGGGTTTCTTATTACAGACTTTGGCCATTGAAATAATAATTTGACATTTCAGGTTTGGTTCTTGTTAGTTCTTCTTATAATTTGTTGAATAGATGACTTGTAAATAACAAGACATATTGATTAAGTCGAGGGACCCAGACTCTGGGAGCCACCAGCTCCTCAGACTGCCCTGCAACAGGGTTTTGGCCCAGGCATCCCTCACTGGGGCATCCCTGTTCCTTTGCTCTGGGAAGTGGTCAGGGCTGAATATACAGGCACTGTATAGACCAGCAGAATGACCCCTAAAAAAACTACCCAAAGTCCAACACAGTCTTTAGTGGCTCCACGTTAGAGTTTTCACTGGTTTAGACTACCTGGTTTCTTTGTCACTTGAAACCAGTCTTGCTGTGTTTTAGTTTTTCATACTAAAGGATCTCCAACTGCTTCATTAAATGGAGTTGCACAAGAAATGTTGGTCAAAGAACATGCTGAAAGGCAAACGGACTGAAATCAATATTTTGGCAAGCCCTGCTCAGGCTAATATCCAAGCTGTCTGCCATTCTAGCTGTGAACATGTAGGACATCCATGTGTCCTACAAAGGAGAGAAGGGTACTCACTGACATGGCCCCAGACCAATAACAGCTGAATTTCTGCACTTTCCTAGAAACACAGGTGAAGAGAATGAGCAGGCTAACCTGTTCAAAAAGTCTCTTTTGCATTTTCAATCCTCCTTCACAAGAAGGTTCATCAGGATAGCTTGGAGTGACAGTCCTTATGTCACTGAATACAAATAGGTGTTTTTCAGAGAAGTTTGCAAAGTGGAAATAGTATGTTTAAAGATAATTGTAATTTCATTCAATGGAGATACTTGAGTTGATCCACTTAGTGTTGTTTTTACTGAAAAATATACCTGCATTGATTATATAAAGAAAGCCAGCCCATTAAAGCAGTCCACCAAACGATCCCTTTTTGCCCCCCCTAAAGCAGAGAAGCAGAAATTTTGTGGATGGACAATAATTTTCTGTAAGTATTTGATATTCCCTTTACATTGGTACAGCAGCAGGATGCAGCATTATGTCTCAACAGCTATCATGCTGCAAACTGCTCAGGACTTCCTCCACTTCTTGTGGTATTCCTCACAGAACCTTCTCTGACCCTCCTCTTGAACTAATGGCACTAATGCCATGAGAACTTTGATGAAAAAATGTGAACTGTGAATTCTTAGTCTTTTTGAAAAAGAATTGCACATGAAAAAACATCATCCCTGCCACTTGTATAATCATAAACAAAGTCATCATGCTATGGTACTTTAAGCAGTGACTTTACTTTCAAGAGATGGTTTTAAATCTATAGACAAGTAGCAGAAGTAATACTGAATTTCTGAAGACTTCTTGCTTAAAAGGTTCTTCTTGTTGGCCTCCTCTAAGGTGGGGGATTGTTGTACCTGCACAACACTGCAGAAGATGCAAAAATGCAGAGCAATTCTGACAAACCTAATGCTCTTTACATTGTCTGATATTACATTTCAGTTGTATTTTGGAAATGTCAGCTGTATTTCCTTTTCAGCAGGGACTTTGTTAATAAATTTTGAACTTAACAAATGACAGTACAGAGAATAGAATTATTTCAGCATGCAGAAGGACATAAAGTGGTATAAACTGCATTTCAATTTCTTTCACCTTATATTACTCAAATATATTTAGGATTTGTTTGTTTGCTTTCCAGAAACTGTCCTATACAAAGGAAGCAATGGGCAGGTGAGTATCTGTATTCTCCTTGTGTTTTATTTTCTCTGGAGATAACAACAGGGCTGACCTGTGACATTTTGTAACCTCTTCTCTCTTTTTCTTGTCAGTTCCTGTGCTGATTGGTCATGTGGGTAAGTAATTTTCCCTTTCTAAAGGCTACTGATAGGTCATTTCTCTGGTTCTTTCAAAATTCACCTTTGTTCAAAAAGGCATACAGAAAAGTGTGGTGGAGAAATCTGGTGGTTCTTGCATGTGAACCTCTGTCCTGGCAAGGTTGGCATGCTCAAAATATCTCAGCCAGTCTGAGGCTTGTACTTCTACTTAAGTGTGTCATCACCTTGTTGGCTGCCAGGCACAGACACAGGCTATTTACCTGAAGAGATTTCATGAGGGAAATCTATTTTGGGAAAGAGATGTGTCCGTAGTTACTTGTGTTAATGTTCTGGTTGTCTTGAATGTCTTTCCCAAAGGCTTTCAGGTAGTCCTGGTCATCATTACAAAAAGAAAATGGAATATTTTGAAATGCTGTTTTAAAAGAATTTCAAGAGATGTGTTCTAAAAACAGTTACAAGGGAATTTATCGCTTGGGCTCCTCACAATTTTAGCAAGGCAGTAAAACTGAAAACTAGTCTGATTTGTGGCTTCCTTGTACCAAAGCAAACCTGAACTCGACCTGTTATTTTCATGTATTTCATTGAACTGAAAATAAGTTCAAATTATTATTATTATGATTGCTCCACTGCTACTCAGAACTTAATCTAAGCTGTTATTTTTAGGGTAATTCAACCCCAAACAAATCTGATGCTGAACTCCTCTGAAAAACTAACAGGTTCAATTCCTTGCTTTACAGGCCACATAAAGCTATGGTAAATATGACTAATTAAAATACTTGGAGGAGTAATCATTTAAGAGACTTCTTAGAAAAGCCCCCAGCTTCCCAAATTAGGTATCCTCATAGTGATCTCATAACCACAGCATGTATTAAATTAGTAATGTGAGATGATAATGGCAAAAGTGATTCCTAAAAGGCTCCCCTTTGACAGGAGCACTCCCTGGAGCCTCCAGGTCAGCTGGGTAGTGTACATGTGTTCTGAAGAAGTTCGAGTTTGAAAACCTATTGCATCCCTCAGTGTGATCATTCAGGAAATCTAGTAAATGTAGAAATATCTGTGAGGAATTGGAGTCAATGCTAATGAATCCAGAGTCTGCATGCACTGGGCTAAGCAAAGGAACAGTGCCAAAAGCCCAGCTTTCGATTGAAAGGTGGATCAGAGTGATTAATGTTGTACTTGTCAAAAAATCATCTTATGAAGTGTTTTGTGGCAACATTAAAGGGGTTCCAGTAGACCACTGGCAAACTTTACCAAACTCAGTTCACTGTGGGGCTGTGCTGCATCTGTCTCAAAAATACACTGCTTTTATTTCAGTATGTATTGCTTCAGATTGTTTATAGCTTTAGGGTGCGATCTTTGTTATTGCCATCAGTTTAAACTTTGGGTTTACTGTATCTTTTCCTCTATAATTTGTTATTTGTCTATGTGTTTTCTAGCATAATGAGAGTGATACAGGACTGTAGCAGTGACAGAAACAAGTAGACTTGCCCTGGGTAATAGAACATCAGGAAGGAATTAGTAAAAATAATTTTGAAAATATTATAAAATCCAACCTAAAAGGCTGAGTATTCTGAACATCTTAGAGCATTCATATGTGAAGTTTGTAAGCCAGAGTCCTATAAAAAACAAAGCCATGATTTTCTGTCATGGGTAGAAGATGTCTCATCTAACTCCAGACATCTTCCCCCACGAGGAGCAAGTCAATCATCTCAATACTGTCAATGTTATTCCCTGAAAAAATAACCAGACCTCCCAGTAAAGATCAGAATAAATGCTCTTCTAAAAATGTTCTGTAAGAAGTCAGTGTAAGTACCCAACCCAGGACCACCATCAGCTCTAAGGCACACAGGATGGTAAATCCAGTGTCAAGTCCTTCCTGCAGAAAGGAGAAGTGAGTGCAGCATTCACATCTCCTGGGCATCGCTGCCCTCACCTGCTGACCCACATGTACAGAGAGAGACTGGTCCAGTGCAGGGCAATGCTGGGATCAGAACACAGCTGGCTTGTCACCCAGCTGTGCCATCTGTGTCAGAATAGACATCTGTTCTGGTCTTGAGGGATGGCAGGACTGTCCTAAATATCTAGATATCCAGGGTATCTAGATGAGTTGTTCAGGTGAGATTCCCACACTGCCAGGGGAGGACAGACTTCTCCAGATGGTTCCTTGAAGTGAGGGTCTAGCAGGAGTCTCTGACTCATCCTCTGGTGAGATCCAGTGCCTCTGATGACTGTGCAGAAGCAGCCATTTCCCTTTGGAGGCCTGGCACTGGGCATATTTCTCGGTCTGTTTTCCCACTGATAAGAATAAGAAATTTGCCCACAGGTTCTAGAGCACTGCCCCACACAAGAAATTCTTTCATAAGCTTTGACCAATCCCTTTTTTCTGAGAAACAATTTTTTTCTATGAAAAGATTTCTTAATTTGAGGTTGACCTGGAATGGAAGACAGTCTCTCGATATCTGCTCATCATTTCAACTTTCTAAATCAAATCCAAATTGTGCTGAAAGCTATAAACCACTATAGAATTGAAGCTGTGACTTGAATAGTTTAATACAACTCATTTAATCCTACCTAGATGCCAATATGGTGTCTCTCTCTAGCTCGAAAAAGCTGATTTCATCTAGTTAAATGCTGGGATAGTTTTAATGTAGCCTAAGGAAAGGTGTCTTGTACTCTTGTAGTTTATTTCCAGGAATACCTCCCAATCTGGCATTACTGGCAGTGACGTAAGAGCAGGATGGAAGTTTGTTCCTGTAAAGCTTAGAGCATGTGTTCATGTAGGTTAAATGCTCAGCTACCCTGGTCCTCTAAGGAACTGAGGGATTAAACTAAGTACCACCAAGGAGAAAACCTCAAAAGGAAAGGCTATATATGGGACACAATGCAGATGTGGACAGAGCAGCACAGTGGAAATTGTAGTTTTTGCCCCAGCTGGAAGAGTCAGCACTACATCAGCTAAAGACTTTTACTGATTGCTTTATTCAGTAGGCCACGGGTACTTAACATAACAAAGTTCTGTCTCTTAATATTGGAGTCTGTCTCTTTACAACAGGACAGTCCTTTGTCTAATTCCTGGGGGGTCAAAAGCCAGATCTCGAGAATCAGCTGAAAGCAAAGGAGGAGCACAAAGGTGTTGCAGCAGAAAACTTGAGCTGTTATGCCACAGCCTTGCCTGAGTGCTGTATGCATACTGAGTGCTCAGTAGCATACTGGGGAAAAGACAAAGAGGATCGGAGGATAGTTGAAAAGGAGGAATATAACACACTACTTTTTCACTTCTTCAGAAGCATTTATTAATGTAAAACGAAATATGTAGATGCATGTGTCCTTTCTGATGGTACTTGCTGATAATTCTGAGCTCACTGAAATTAATTGTAATAAATCATGTCCAGACCTCCTGTGTTCTGTCCATGTTCTCTGCCTTGAAATACATTGGCAAATCTAGAATCCATATTTTATCAGAAGTGGTAGCAATGGTTGGTGTACCAATTCAGCTTTTGTACTGTTTATCTAAATGTGCTTCATGAAGGAATAAGAGTTTGTCTTCTGTGCTGGGATCATTTCATCAGTTCAGCATTTCTGCCTGAAGTGACAGAGAAACGTGCCTGAGCTTCTTTACTGTTTGCTTGTGGACTTGGTAGTGATATTGCTCATTTCAGTAATTTTTTTATCATCTGCGTAGCTTTACCACATGTGAAGAGTTCCACACTGCTCCTTTTCAGTTGTATATTTTCTTTTGTGCTCCCTACTGTCTGGTAGCAAATGTGAAAGGTTTGTCTTGCTTTAACTAGAACCAAAAGAGAGGAAAATTCAAGAACTACCTAAATGAAAATTAAGATAAGTGCATGTAAAATTTAAAAGGAAGAGAATCTGAATACAGGACTTTTTCTTGCCTTCTGAAATTGCATAAAAATACTTCTTAAATTTTATGCTTAGTTAGTTCAAGGCTGTATGACTAAAATACTTAAAAATGAGAAAATCAAACGATACAATTTTCTCTCCTTTGAGCAATATGAGAATTGAAGTAATATTATTCAAGAAAAAGAAACGCTTGAGATAGCTAGTTAGACTTTAGAACATTCAAACTGACTAAAAATCTTATAAATATTGGATAAACCAGTGGATGTCCAGAACATTTAGTGTAAATCTGAGGAGGCTACTTTATTCAGCCACAGAGTTGGGCTTGTCTTAAAACTTGAGGAGAAATGTAGAGAAAAATCTAACCAACAACTTCATAGAATTTCATGGGGAGCTGTGAAATGGTATCACTGATGGCCCATTTGACAGCTCCAGGCTGTTGTTTCTCCTTAATAACACAGTATGGCTGCACATAAAGAACCAGTTTAGGCCTGTAAGTCAGTGGAACTCTTTTTATGCTTTGATGGACTGGAACCTGTCAAGTCTTCTCCTGCCATGACTGATGTCACACAGAAGTACGTACCAAGTGCCTTGGAAAAAGGGGAGTGTGGGCTGCATTTGTGAGCTGTGATTGCTGTATTAACGTGTATAGGCTGTCCATAAGCACTGTTTGCTTCAGATCAGCTTCCTAGGCCCGTATGGATCTTGTCTTACACCTGCCTAGATCCTGGTGTCTAACAGAGCTGTGTGATCTGAAACCGGTTGTTTCTGCCAAGGAAACACAAGTGCAGTGTTGTTCATTCTGGTGCTTAGACATCTGCTTCTCTATATTCCTTCCTGCCTCTCCAAACATATGTGTATGTTTTTATATTTTCCTTTCTGCTCAGCCAAGATGATCCAGGGAATCACTCATGCAGGTAGGACAATAGAAATTACATTTCATATGTCTGTGTCTCAAACTCACAATAAACGCTTGTTGGAATGCAGTCCCTCTACCTCAAGTGGCTTGCTTGTGTAGGTAGAGTTAAAAATCAAGTGTGGGCCCTGGATTAATCCTAAGGCAAAACCATACAAAATCCTGCATATTTTAAGTGATGCAACTGAATGGGAATTTGAATGTCTGTTTACTTTGAAAAGTGATGTGTTCAGACAATTCAGTATATGCATTGCATGCACATTTCGAGTGACTTCCTTAGAGGTGCCCAGTAAAATTGCTGGTTTTTTAGGTGACCAATAAGTGGGCATTTGAAAAATTAAAATGTTAAGAGGAAGTAGAAGGCTAAAAGAAATGCATGCAAAAGAAAGCAAACCTCACCATTCTGGTAAAATAATGAAAAATCAATATTGTGTAAAGTGAGCTTGGTTACAGCATAGTATTTTTAAAACTATATTTTCATCCTCTTGAAAAAAAGTGATTACTGATTATTTGACCAAATTTGGTGCTTGACTGGTCCTGTTTGGTTAGATTGATTAGGGTTTTGGTAGGAGGTGTTTAAGCACTTGGCTTTCAACTTTCAGCCAGCTGTGCACTGGAATTCTGTCAGAAATTTGATTAGCTCCTGAGAGCTTGTATTTAAAAGCCCCTCAGTGTCAGTAAGATATATTACCTGGCCTTGACAGAGTGTGGTCTGTTGCTGCTTGAGATGGGTTTGCTACACAACCTTACCTCTCACCTTGACTCTGGCCTTACTCTCACCTCGCTTTCAGCACTGTCACGGCTGCCCCAAGGCCTGGCTTGGGCAAGGCTTGGTGGTTGTCACCATGTGGCTAAACTGGTGCTTTAGGTGACATTTGTGACAGAAATGCCCTGTTGGAGAGCTGCCATTTGTTGGGGTCAATGACAGAGAAAGTCCTCTGGGACTTCTGAAACTTGGAGTACTTCACTTTGATGTGTCTATAACCAGTAATCTGACCTAGAAGTAGAACTTGACAAAGCTATTAGGCCTTTCCATCTGTAAACGGCTTCTCTTTTGAAAGTGTGATTTATACTACAGCATTTTGTTTGGGTTTTCTTGTCTACTTTGAGGGTTTTTCCTTTAAAAACTCAAACAGTTTTTAAAACTGTTTAGTTAAAACTGATCTCACGGGCACAATGGCAAACACAAGTGTCCTTGTGCTGGTGCCCAGGTGGTGTCAGCCCTGTGCAGGAGGCTGGGGCTGCCCTGAGGTGTCTCCAGACGGCTTTGTCTGGCAGGGCTGAGCCCTACACTCGTGTCAGGAGCAGCTCAGGGAAAGCCTGTGTGAGAAAGGGCAAAAACAAGGCAGAGGGAGAGGAAGAAGGAAAAAAGAATGAGAAACAGTGGCATGGGGAATGCCAAGGCCAAAGGCACTGCACCATGGCAAAGCACGAGTTCCCTGGAGCCAAGGGAGGACTCAGACCGGAGCAGGCAGACCTTTCCTGAAGGAGCTGCTGCCCCTGCAGAACATGCACTGGAGAGAGGAGTGAAGTTGGGCCTGGGAAAGGGTAAAGGCTATGTGGTGTTTTAATGTTTGTCTGCTTCTCACTAACCAACTATATTTAAATATGAAATAAATTAGTTTTCCCTAAGATGAGTTTGATTTGCCCATGGAGGTAATTGGTGAGTGATCTTCCTGGCTTTATTTCAACCCAGAATCTTTTTGTCTTATTTTCTCCCCTGTCTCGTGGAGGGAATGACAGAGCAGCTGTGTGGGTGTTTGGACCTTGGCCAGGGCTAACCCAGCCCAGAACTGGGTGCTCAGGTGGTCAGATAGTAATTTTAGTCCTTTTGAGATGCCCTCAGCTGCAGCACATGTGTGCAGAAGGCTGGCAGGGACAATATGGGATCTGTGGGTGACCTGTGCCTTGTGGGGCAGTAGTTGGAGGCCAGGAGTTCCTGGAGGCCCCTCAGAGTATACTGGGCACCAACCTGTGGGCAGCTGGATAGAGTCCTGTGAGTCCCAGGTTGGGAACAGAGCTTACCACAGCAAATCATGTTTCTTATTGTCCCCTTTGATAGAAAAGAGGGTTGATACAAGAGTCAGCTAATGGCTATATATAGATTTGAACTGAACAGGACATTAAAAATACTGTAGCAGAGTTTTTACTGTTGATCACTTTGTTTTTGTTGAGGTTTTTATTCTGACCCTATTTACAGTGAACAATTTGTAAGAAATAAAATCCCAGACTGGTTTACCTCTCCTGAAAAGTAGAGTCATGCTTGCTTCTGAACATTAGACATGATGCACTAAAATACTTTATTTACTGATGCTGTAATTTCGTCACACTCTGGTATAGATTTAATCTACTTCCAATTGAAATTGGTAAAAGATGCATCTTGAAGTTAGGTGAACTTTATTGGAAAATATTTCATCAGACCAATTAATAATTAAGCAATAGTTTTTATCGCAGTTCTAAGTTGATAGGCAACTAAGGAAACTAAATGTCTCTAAAACATTCTTAAGAAAATATCCTTAAGAGAGGCTATCTTGTCTAAATTATACTTCTAAGGAAAATTTTCCTGTCTAGTAAATTTTCCTGTCTAGTAAAAGATTTACTGAGTTTGTGAAAGAATTGGCAGAGCATTATCTTGCACTGTGCTGGCTGAAAACAGGTACCAGTGTCCATGAGATGGAAGCAGACACAACTGCATTCCAAAGCTTGCATGGAGCTCATTGATTTTCTTTGTGCAAGAAAATTCATGAACATAGGGAGTTATGAATGGATTGTGGGTTTAAATAAGTCCCTGCCTTTTTCCCAGGCCTCTGGCAGCAGGCAGTAACTTTACTGAGGTGGCCAGCACCCCAAGACCCACTCTCATTTGCAAGTTCTTTAATAATGGCTGATTCAGTCTATTATGGAATGAATTATTTGTTTAATAGACACAAAACTAACAGACGTAAGACTTAAAACAGACAATTACTACACAGGAATAAGACAAAATGTGGACAACTAGTATTATACATGTGGGGTTAAAGGTACCATTGATTTTACTGCTAGCAAAGAAATAGTATAGCTTAGGATCCAATGTTTCTTACCATCCAATTCCTGATGGAGCACACATCGAAATTCTTTCCCTCATTTTCCAGAACAGTAACCACAAAGTTGTGTCCAAACTTCGGAGAGAAATCTTCTAGCATGTTCTCAGGGAGCATGTAAGAGTCTTCTGCCTCTGTGAAAATCTGTAGTACTTCTATAGTGTAAAAACAGACCTTTTGATCACCCATGGTTTTTTAATCTCTTGCCACATCTGTTAAACTGGCAGACCTTTTAGCACCAGGAGATGATACCCACTGGGCTTTGCCCACCTGGGTTATCTCTTTTATCTGCACCTGTGGTGGGGACAGGGGTGATATGCCCCTGCCACATACTGTTTAAACTCTTGAATAAGTATTTTCTGATTTGTTCATGTGGAGGTTTTTATTTTTTGTTAGAATTGTTATGGAGATCTCACCCTGTCAGTTTAACATTCCCTGAACAACATTTTGGTATCGTTAATTGTTACATGGAGGATTAGACTGTGCCTCCAGGGAAAGGATGGGTGAAAAAATTCTTGACTGAAATAGAAAATCCATCAGGTTTGCCTTCAGGTCTGTTTATTGGCACATAATTCTTGTGTCTCTAAGGGGTAGAGGAAGAGTGTTTCAGACATTGACTCAGTGAAACTATGGTCTCTTTGGTCATATGCTGGTGCTCTGGTGTCTGTAGTATGTAACTGTGAATCTGGTTGTCTGGCTGGTGCTGGAGTGATACAGAGACTGACAATACATCCTGAGGGATGCAAAATACCCATCAGCCTTGACTGAAGTTTTGCTTAAGGATAGACTGCAAAACCAGTCATAGAGTATGTGAATCAAAAATCAAACCTTGGAAGGCCAGGAACTGTGGCCAACATAGCATATATTAGAGTAAAGGCTTGCTGCAATGCATGTTTAATGGCACAAGTATGATCACCAATAAAAAAGAGAGATCCTTTAGAAGTGAGAGGAATATCTCAATACAATGAACTTCAGTAATTTTCATGTTCAGTTTCTCTACAGTACTTAAACTTCCAGTCTTACAGTTTGTATATTAACAATATGATAAACTCAAAAAATATTATTTCCTTCATTCAGGAAAGACTCGTTTCTGTCAGAGCACGGCTCCCACTCTTGACAGTTGCTCTAGGTTTACAGAATTGACTCCAAGCAGCTTGGGTTTACTGTAAGAGTTGTGTCAAAGCTGCTACTTTTTCTCCAGGCTGACAGTCTTCATCTGATTTTTTTTTTTTCTGAAACGTTTTTCACATTTGGCCCAGAGTTGATTTATATGTGTGTGTGAATCCCATAACTGGATTTGGAAACTGATGTGTTTTGAAGATTTCCAAATAAGCAGAATAAAATTAATGATGAAAAGAACCCATCTTCTTGCAGTGATTTCAGTGCAGTTACAGTGTTTTAGTGCACTGGGGAGTATTTTAAAAACTGAGTGGTTTATAGGGTATTACCAGTTTTCTTTGTGATTTATTTCTCTGAATTTGCTTTCTTTACAGAACTGCTAGAAGGCAAAATGTATTTTTGTGTGGGATTTCATATCATTTGGGATATAAAAGGGTTAGCAACTCAGAGAGGCACATGATGTGCTGTATGATGCAAGTGACCCAAAATCTAAGTTGCAAAATATAACTGAAAAAAGCCTAATTTTTATGAAGTTATGAGCAAAACAGTACCATGACATTTCTTCTGCACATGTGGTTCTTGGTGCAGCATCAGAATCACAGAAATATCAAAAATGACTACATTTATCTTACCACATCCAGCTTCAATTTCTGATTTTGTTTTTATCTAGTGGGACTCCTATTCCACCTTCGGATGCTGATGTTACCACACTGAGAGGTCAGTTTTTATCAAACTGCTGTTAAGGCTGATTCTGAGTTAGCAGAAAATTGAGAAATTCGTGTGTTTGGATTTCAGAAAAAGCTCTGAATTTTTGCATCTCTATAATGTCATTTTTAATCTGGAGATCATGTTAAGTGCTGACAATTGCTTATTTCACAAATCATGAAAATTCTACTCAAGAAATTAGTTTTGTGCCCATTTTACTGCACTTAAGTTCATGCTTCCAAAACTTCCATTCTGCTTAGGCAGAATGTTATCATTTTATATTGATTAATGTATTTGATACTTTTCCTCAGGGTCTTCAGCTGTCTTCTGTGCTGTTACTGTCGTGATGATGGGAATAGGAATCAAATTTTACTATTGGTTTATGCTTGCTGAACTGCTTCTATGTCTATCCACATTTCCATGGGTATATAGAAAAAAAAACCCCAAACAAAATAATACTGTTCTCTTTCAAACTCAGATGCAGCTGCCAATGTTCCTCCCCCTCATGAGATCTCCGTTGAGACTCCTGCAGGTGATACCATCCATGAGCTTGACGATGCAGACCCCACTGTGAGTGGTTTTCTTTCATTTTGTTCAGCATTCTGTTGCTTTCCCTACATTGATATTGTTGGTCACTTACATATTTCTAGCAATTAAAGGTGTCGTTAACATAGTGTGTTAACACAAACTAGGATTTCATGAAATCAGGACCTGAATTTCTTAAGTTTTAAAATACTTTCCTGGGGAGATATTTTTTCATTTGGAGAGGCTTTGAAGTGCCTCTTCCTCAGCAGTGGGGGATAACAGATCAGTTGAACTTTCAGATGCGGATTTTGCTTGTGTCGTAGGACTAGAGAGAGAATGCTCAGTGGTTCTGAAAGCTCCAAGAAGAACGTGGAACACTATTATTCCTATGGAAGCACATTATACCTTAGGTTACTGTAGTAGTGCTTCAAGGGTCTGTGTGGTACAATGGTGAGGGACAGCAGAGAGGTGGCCTGGACAGCCTCAAAGACTCTGATTCTCTGCTCCTTTTCTCTGTTAATAGAGGCAAACTTCTATTTATCTTCTTACAAGTCACCCTTTCTGTGATATTTAACCAAAACTCGCAACACAGGGAAGTCTAGACCCATGCTTAAAACATCTCCATAGAAGTGAGCTGACCACCACATAGGTTCCAGGGAAGTATTTGCTTCTAGGAAACAGATCCTCTGGATTAAATTTTAATCCCACACTCTAGAATCCAACTGCAGTGTTCATGGGCCAACATGACTGAAGAAAATTTTGCAAACCAGTGATATGAATCAGCTGGCTTTTGTTTTCTTATAAAAATGAAACTCTCAATGGTTAATGGAGAAGTTTGTAAACCTGAACATGCTGCATATAATAGCTGTTTTATTGTACTGGGTTTAACTGGGCCATGTTGTTCAATAACCTAGTGCAGCCATGAAACAAAGCTGATCCAAACTGTACTTTCTCCTAGAGCTTTCAGTGCTGACTGGAGCTCTGAGGTTGGAATAAAAAAAGAATATGAAACAGACAGCTTCTGATTCAAGTGCAGGGTCTGGCCTTATATTATGTACCAAGAACACTTGTAGTTTGGTCCCAAGAACAGCATTATTCTTATTTTTTTTGAAACAGAACTGCCTGGAGTATTTCTACTGGAGCAGACAGTAGGACCACTCAGCAAATTGGAAAGGAACCAGAATTAGATTGCTGCTGCTACAGCTTTTTCACTCTGCAGTTACATCCCACCTCATTGTTCTTAGCAGCCAAAAGGCATTGCTGATTACAAAGCCAGGAGTGAGCAAAGCTCACCTTCTGCATTTTATATGTTGGCTCTACCAGGTTTTGGGGAGCTTATAAATGATTTAAACTACATTGTATGGTGAAGAACAGCCATACAATAGCACTATATGTATGCCTGCTGAGTGTGTATCTCTCAAATGCTAACTAAATTGAAGTGGTGTACCAGTCCTTATGGTCTTTGGACGGAGTTAACCAGTGAAAAAGAGATGTGAGGGGCCTGAAAGAGAATTTTACTAACAATTTTTAGAAGGTTCCTAAACAATGTAGAAATTGCTCACTGATGGCAGATAAACTTTCTGGAGAAAGTTTTTCCATTTCCTGTATGATACATAACTGAGGCTGCAGTTTCATTGAAAAGATCTGTTTTGCTGGCTCTTTCTCATTTTTGACAGGAAAAAAACAGCTATGTATGTAAATACTCAAAGACAAAACCTCTAGCAAAAGACATCTGGCTAAAGTTAACAAGCCAGCCTTCCCTTCTCTCCCAGACAAATCTCTATTTATTTGTTTTGTTTTGTTTTTTCTGATGTTTTTCAGTATGCTGTTTTAAAAATACTAGGGAAGTAAGGAGAAAGCATGCCCAGTCATTCAAATTAGATTAAAACTTGGCATTCCCTGCTGCCTGTGGCAGCAACAATAGCCACATGCATCCCTGATGCACTGCACAGCCACTGCTCTGGGGTTTTTTGGGGAGTTGTAGACTCAGCAGTTGAAGCTCACTGCTTTATCTGAGCAGAGCTCCTTGCAGGCTTCCTAGTGGCCATTGTATATCTGGGGGGAACCTTCACCTCCTGAGGCTGAGCAGCACAGGATGTTATTCCAAATGTAGAATTTGGCAAAGGTGGCTTGTCTTCCAGCTGGAATAGTAAGTAGGAGCCTTGTGATAAATGAGTAAATTTTGGGTAAATCAACCTAGGCCGACTGGGCTCAAGTGAGATGTTTGAGTAACCATGGTTGCACTTTAAATTTCTTCATGAACATCCCACACAGCTGTATTTCTGTTTGTACCTGAGGTCAACTAGATGGACTTACACTGAAGATGTCCAAATGGAAAACAGAATTATCTTCAATATGAGAACATGTTCTTGCTTATTAGATTGCCTCATTAGCTGCTGCCTCTGTCCCTGAGGTTTCACAAGCACTCCATTATAGTGCAAGGCAAACAGGTGTGCTGATGGCTCCAGTGAACACACTGTGCTTTAGACTGCAGCGTTCAGGTGTCATTCATAAGTGTATATCTTCTCTCCCTTCTTCCTTCCTTTCCAGATCAATAATGAGATAAAGAAGCAGGATGAAAAGCTAGTCAGACCTGTAACTGAGCAGATGATTGAGTTCAACATTTTGATTGTTGGTGAACAGTACAGTGAGGAGCTGAAGGATCCAGCCACTCCTGAGTATCAACTGCTGTCTGAACGATTCATGTCTCAGGTGATTCCCTTCCTTATCTTTCTTTTTCCTATTGCTAGCTCTGCAGAGCAATTGTAGCAAAAAGCATCTGTGTCAGGGCTCTTGATTTTTGTCTCCCTGTTGTTTCCAATATTTGTTTTTCATTTTGTCTATAATGGCGGTAATTCTCTTACCATCAAATTTGGGAGCAGGGAGTGTGTCTTCTCTTTGGAGAGGCATCTAAGTTGTCATTTGGCTGTTTATCATGAGGCTTATCTTTTCTCTAGCTTTGCCTCCTTCTTAGTCCCATTTAGTTGGAGCCCTCTGAATCTTTTTTACTGGGGCTAACGCCATGCCAGATCCAGGACCAGATGGGAAAGAGATGTACTCTTCACTGCAGCCAAAAAGCATCACCACAACTGTCACAAGTTGCTAGTGTAGGCTAGACATCTTAGTTTTCCTAGTTGTGTGGCCAAGTAGCAATGCCATGGTACGTGTGTGTGTAAAAAATGTCAGATGGGACAGAGTCCACCTGGCACATGGATGTTCCACTCTTTTGATCCCTTGCCTGGTTTTCTCTGAGCTTGAATAAAGAAGCTCTTGGAAAAAAAAGTCGGCAGCACTGTGATTGTTTAAGTCTTACCAGAGTTTAAAAATAAGGAGATGGGGGAGAGGAACAAGAATTTACAGAGTCAAAAGTAATCATCAACTGGAAAAGATCTTTGGGAGCTCAAAACCCTCTAAAACAGCATGAACTTTCAGTATTCTCTATCTTGGTTTTGTCTCCTGTAGCACAGTTGATTATCTTGGCAGTCTCTTTCCATTTCTACCCTTGGAATATTTCTATATAGCTTTTGGGAAACGCTGGATGTTGTTCTTCATACTTCTTATTTTCCCTTTTTCTAATAATGAAACAATGCTACCAAAACTACTCTTCCATAAAGAAAGAATATTTAGCTGTTTTTCTCCTATTAGATATAACAGCTCAGATATATTTTTGGAAAATGCTAAAAATGCTTCCTAATTTTTCACCACAAGAGCAGAAGTGAATGGAATCTGTGTTAATTTTTGGTTTTCCCTCAAAATAGATTAAAAGTGTATTTGAAGGACTACCTGGATACAAAAACATCCATATCCTGGACTACAGGTAAAAGATACTGATGCATACATGGTGACTGAACACGATCATGTTTGATGGTGCAATGAGCTGACACGATGCTTGGCAGAATGTCAGGCATGTGTGTGGGAGCTCCTAGGATGTATTAACCAAGTGCTTTCATATTTGGTACCTCTATATATGCTGTTGAAATAGAAATACAGAACTACATGTAAATGCAGATCTTTTTTTTTTCTTCTGGCATTTACCAGAGAATCTCACATGGAATATTTGCTGGGATTTTAAGACAAGGCATTCTTCAAGAATCTATACTAAAATTAAAATATATATTTGTATCTGATATTTCTTCTAATATCTCCAAGTATTAAACAAGGGAGGACACAGAAACCTTTTTGGAAAAAATGTGGTGTGTTTAAATGTCTTTTTCAAATTCTTAATATTAATTTGGGATGACTCTAAGGTTAGTGTTTAGGATATGTAAAGGTCTCTCTTGGATCAGAACAAAGGTGGGGGATAGTTTGATAAACTATATGGAATGTTTTAACTCTCTGTATTCCTATAAATATATTTTTAAAGACCTGATATCCTCAAATCCATTTGTGCTTCGGAGTGGCATTTAAAGTTAAGTTGTTAAATAAATTCATCAAACAGAAGATGTCTGACTTTTGCAGTACAGGGTTCACAAATTGTGATTTTTCTTGAATAGACTGGATATAAATTTCAGAATCTAATGAGTTACGTTCATGAGTTAATCTAAATCGTGTTTTCTTCGAGAATGTAAGCTGTATTTCTTAGAATTTATTGCCTTGGTTATTTTAGCTAGAATACATGCAGGCAACAAAGCAGCCATAGTGAGAAAGGTCTTGTGGTTGGAACCCTCGGCTGTGTCCAGTTTTCAATGTGGAAGGCAGCTAAACCTTCCATCGTGGTACTTGCAGTCTAATAGGTTTGCAAGCACTTGCTTCATTTGGGAAGACAATAAAAATATTATATTTCTGGCGAAGTACTGGAGCTCTGTGCTCTGCAAAACCATTGGTTGTAAGTTAAACCTTTAGGTCAAATAAGTGAGCCTTAATCTTTTTGGTACTGACAGCAATTTAACTGCATTATTTACAATAATCTGAGATGTCTCTGCTCTGCTGATTCTTTGGGATCAATAGGAAATATCTCAGTTCAGTAAAAGCAGAACAATTTGTTATGTAGCAGAATAAATATGAATAACTGTGCAACTTAAAAGGATTTTGCTGTATGCCCTGTAGAATACTTGTTAAAGTTTTAAGACTTAAAGGAAACTATGACATTGATTTAACAGGTTTTGCTGTTCTGTTTTGTTTTTACAATCAGCCCTTCAGAGGAAGACAGGTAAAGACAACTTTTTTCTAGATATTGTCATAAGACAGATGGGGAAAATATGTTTAGCTGGAGGACATTGTTTTCTGAGATTTGTAGTTTTAGCTTCAGAGCATGATAGTTATTTAACAAAAATATTATGAGAGAGGGTTCTACCAAAAACTGCAAGTAACTGATCTGTTTTAAATAAGGATAGATGTAATTTACTTATTTAAGTCCTAAGAATAAAAAAAGTCCTCAGGAAAAATCATCCTAAACACAAGTCAGCTACTGGGTTAACTTTTGTAAAACATTCTCATTTGTGAAGAAAACAAAATTGCTTAGCAATGACTCAAAATCTTCATACTTTGAAGCAAAATCTTGAATAGATATGGGAATATTATTATTACTGAAATTGAAGTAGATAAGAAACCCACAGTTCTCCAGCAAAGGCTGTTGCCTTAGCTTCAAGGCCAGAGGTGCTGCAGATCTTAGCAGAATTTTAATGTTCTTTAGCAGAACATGGGACCAGTCTGGACTTGTTTATCATCAGACATATTCAAGTTAAGAACCCAGAATTTTCCTTCATTAGTATGTTAAGAATTTCATGAGACAGAAAAACAACTGCAGCCTTACCTCACCAAATGTATTGATTTGTTTCATGTGTATCTCAGCACAGGCATAGGCAGTTCCCATGAACGAGTCTAAAGAGAATGAGCATTCTAGCAAGAAAGGTTAGATAACACAAATCTCTTCACAAACTAGAGTGACTTAAAGGCATCCATGACTACTGGGCACTTCTGCAGGCTAAGATGCATGCAGCTGTTCACAAGGGCTATGTTCCAGACGTTTAGCCCCTTCCAGAAAGAGGATGGTATTGTAGTTATTTTTTAGGAATTATGAGCAACAACACAGTTGTATTAAATCTAAATGTTATGTTTGAGGAGCATATTCTGTTCCATCTTTGCTGTGCCTTTTCACTGCTGCTGTCCTTTTAAATTTCTCTGGCTCACACTCAGTGTCCATGGTGAGCCTGTGGTGGGCTCATGTCAACAACAGAGCCAGCAGCAAAACCCCATGCTCCTGGGTTTAGCCAGTGTGTTTGCAGATTGTCTCTGTTGTATCTGGCACTGGGGCTTTAAAGACTTCTCTGAACAGAGTCATTATTTCAGAAATCCAATCCAGCTCTGTGGAATGAGGAAAACCCGTATTCAGAGTACATTTTTCCAACAATTCATAGGTTACTTAATTTTCTTGCTGAGTTCTGTCTAGGGCCAAAACGTGTTATATCTTCCGTTGTTCTTATGCCCAGCGTTTGGTAAATCTGATTGCTCCTAAGATGTCATGTGGAAAAGGACATCCAGATGTATTCAGGAAAAGAAAATTAGGAAAATGGAGGAGAGTTAATATGAAAAAAACCCTAAACTGATCACAGATCCAAAACTGAGTTATAGAATAAATTATCAAATGAGTCTAGATAAATGTCCCCAATTATAAGATGAACTAAATACTATTTTATTGCTAATAAAAACATTCTTTCAAGCAGGCTGACTGCACAGGGACAGAGAATCAGATTATCACTTGCTACTATAGATTGCTACTATATACAACCTGTTTTTCCTAGCTATTTTCAGAGCCTCAGAGCCATTCCAATTATTGGCATCACATTAAAATCATCACTCTTGCCATTGCATGCTCGTGGACCCACTAATTATGCAGAAAGCCAGTGTTTTGGTCTGCTTGTGGTCTGTCTGCCATTCAGTAGTAGAACTACAGGACTGGGACCAGACCAGATGTCAGTTTTTGGTAGCATTTCCCTTGAGAACTTTGTGAAAATAATTAAGTAGTTTTTATTTAGACTCCTTTAAAGCCATGTATTTTCATGTTAAAAAGGGTATTGACTTGGGTTCTTGTGAAAAAATATAGTGTTTGCTTGCTTTGTAAAACCTGGCATTTCTCATCTGTGTTCCTTCTCTTTGTGCAACCGAAGTGGTGTGGAAGTTCACTATGCTGTCACATTTGATGGAAAAGCCATGAGCAATGCCACCTGGGACCTGATTAACCTTCATTCAAACAAGGTGGAGGACAACTCCTTTATGGGCATAGAGGATAATCCAACAGTTGTGTACACCATCAGTGATTTCCGAGATTATATTGCTGAGATCCTCCAGAAAAATGCTCTGCTTGAAAACGCTTCCGTGGCTTTAGACCCAGACTCTCTCCAGCTTACTAACGGTGGGTGCTAATTATGGTTCATTGGTGTGCCACACGTCTGACTTCTTATAAAATAAATCTCAGATGAGTTATTCTGCTATCCTCTGAAAAATCAAACAGAACAAAATCAACTATGTTATAGCCTGTTTTGCTCTGATCTTAACAGGCCAAGTCATTAGCAGTAGCACCCCATTCTTAATCCATTAGTTTAGCTCCCCTTTTGTTTTAATTTTTATTTTGATACTGAAGTTTATGGTGCGCAGTTTTCAGTAATACTTCCAAAAGTTAATAGGAATAAAGGGGGGAAACATGGTTCACATGATGCACATTGCATCAGGGTGACCTTCAGCTTAGTAGGTCTGTGTTGGCCTTAGGCAGCACAAAGGAAATACCCAGGTTATTGTTGAATATTCAATGATCCTGCTAGAGGTGATCAAAGAGAGCTGACACCTCTCATTTCCAGAAACGAAATACCTCTGGCAAACATTTTGAAAATATTTTACTCACAAAACTGAAATAAGAGAGGGTTTTTCTGTTGGTCTTCCAACACAACTTCCCCACACTGCTACTGCAGCAGTTAGATTCCAAGTGTTTATATTTCCACAGTGAAAGAAATACTGCATCCCACACCAGAAGTCCCATCCTGGATTACTGAGCATCCAGTTGTGCTGGAGCGCCCGGAGTTCGATGTGAGTATGGTTGTGAGCAGTGGCCTTTGGACACGTTTGAACAACTTAACTCAGCAAGGTAGAATTGTAGCCAACATCCAGAGTGTCTCTATCCTGTTGTTCATACAGAATAAGTACTAATGAAGGTCTACCTTATGTTGGAGTAAAAACTGGTGAAATCTCTCTTGTGACAATTTTGGTGTCTGTTGCCCAACGGTCCTGTGATCATCTTGTTTCAATTGTAAACTGCTCTAAAGACATGATTCTTCCTTCCACGTCATACCTTCCTTTGGAAAGAAGAAATAGATGTAAACCCTAAAGCTGGCTGCTAGAAGAGATAAAATGCTAAGCTTCATAATCTCCTTTTGTTACTGTATTTCTTTTGCAGAAATTTCTCAATTTGGTTTTAAAATTATGTCCATCCTCCTAATACCAGCAGACAAAAATAACAGACACTGGTTTCTTTACTTGTCTCTTGAAATTGTAATTGTCTCCTCTGACTACCTCCGGAATAATCCAGGGCATAGACTAGAGTTCTGTGAGACTTGGTGTCCCTGACCATGTCTGTACAATGCAAAGGGACTTTAAGCAAAGATACTGAGTTGGGTGCCAGTGATGCTGAGATCAAGGCAGTCAGTTCTGCCAACAGCGAGATCTTCCGAGTTCTGAATCATTGTCTGGGCAGTTGGTTTCTGCTCTCCACTCTGTTCTGTAGCACAGATGTTCTTCCACGAAGAAATGAGCTCAGATCATGCCATAACATCCAGGTCCACCTGTGCTGGATAGTAGGTTCTCCCTCAGTCCATTATGAGACAATGTTATGAACACAGGCACGTTTAATTTCAGCTAATTTCTGAAATTTTTCTGTAAGCAAAATTTGTTTTCACAGAATTCAAATGTTGTTAGAATGGATGTAGGTATAATGTCCTTGATTTCATGCCAGTTTTCCCTGAGTTTTAAAAACTAATCATTGATGTCTAAAATACAAATTCATGTGGATTTGCCATAATGACTTAAACATGGTGTAGATAAACATGAATTTAAGTTAACTTTCAGAAAAGGTCTTTCTCTTTACTGGAGACATCTTACTGGAGATGTCTAACTAGTCTAAAATGTTGTAGATGTTTATTTTAGTTAGACAAAGAATTTTGCTGTTCTGTACTCTGACAGATGTGCAAGCAGGAAGGTATTTTAGAGTAGTGGTAGCTATGTAATAAAAAATTTTAAACCAGTTTTTGGGAATATTATTATGAGAAAAAATGGTGGAAGTTATAGTTTTCTAATCATTGACTATGAATAAAGGCCTCTATGCCTTCAGTCAAAAACTCTGATTATGTAAAAAGTATCAAGTATATCCCCAAACCAGCTGTGTACAATCTGCATTACACGGGTAATCTGGAAAATAGCTTCAGATAAATATAAAAAAATCCTAAAAATGCTTAAGCAGTACACAATTGATCAATTATTTCCACAGATGTCAAACCTTTATGGTTCAAGTAGATGCTCTCAAGTAAATCTGTTACCTATGGAAAAGAATTTTGCTATAGTTTTCCGTAGATGATTTGAGAATAAGCTGGATTTGTATTAGCATACCAAAATCATAACATAATGTGGGACTGTCATGACTTCATCAGCCATTTGCTAGTAGATGGTACAATTATTTTCTTTGAGTTTTGCAATTCTCTTTAAAAGAATAGCAAAAATCAGGTCTAATTTTTGAAATCTCTATTTTCTTATTGTTTATGTTCAGTTGTAACAGGTAGAATACTCTGGCTTGATGAATACAATGCCTTTCTGGCAGCAGAAAATGTAAAATCAGGGAGGGGAGTTCTGTGTTTACAGCCATCTATCATATTTGTAAGCCTTTCACATCAGTGAAAAACAGAACTTGCCAATATGATATTAAACTTGTTAATATAATATATTGACCTGTACCAAGAATCTTTGAATAATGTTAGTTGCCATAGGAACATTTATCCACATTCAAATAAATGATGAAGTGCAATCTCTGGCAACTAAATGCTTCCATTAAATAAATGTATTGAGGAGCGATTGCTGGTAGTCCTAATTAATTCTTTATGGAATTTATGTGTGTAATTTATTTCTAATTTTTACAGTAACTCTTTTTATGGCTTTATTTATAGTGGTTAGTCTTGCCAAAAAATAAAATGGCTGGAGCACATGTCTCTGTGGTATATATACTTCTCAACTGATTGTTACCATATGAATTTAAAAATTTGATGAGACTGTGGTGGCATAACAACTGGCATTTTTAAATGTGATCAATACATGCAAACAAGTAATTTAAGAAAAGAAAATATCTTAACTGTCCTGTTTCCAAAACATTCAAATGCAGTTTGAATTAAGCTGAAAATTTAATTCACCCTTTACATTTCAACCGGGAGTAAAATAACAAATTGAAAAGCATTTGGATTCTTCCTGTTATTCCTGCTGGTCAAGCAATAGAAAGAGATTTGACAGGAATGTTGAGCTACAGAAATGATTACAGTGGTTTTGAACTGTAAAACATATTACAGAAACCTGTGTCCACTGCACACTTAACTTTGCACATCACCACTGGTAGTTTGCTAGTCCTTAGTAAATTGCTGCTTCTTGAAATTGCTTGGCAGTTTTTCATACCCCACAGGATTTTTGGTCTGTATCCCACTACTGCACAGCATTTATATGTGGGCAGGTATCCATGTAAAGCACTAATTCCTGAGTGTTAGGCTAGCAGCTTGCTTTTGTAGCCTTGACCAAATACCTTAATATCTTTATTGCCTTTTTGCAATATAATTACCTCATCAGACACCATAGTAGGAGATTAATATTCAAAGATGAAATATGCTAACTACTTTAACTGTAAACAACTAATGATTGGGATGAGGAATAGTAAGTAAACAGTGTGGAAATTGGAGATGTAAAAGAAAATATTTTCCCATATTTCAAATAATTCACAAATTCATTCTGCATATGCTTTGTTGTTCATCATTATTGTTGATAGATTTTTTTTTTTTCTGCACAGTTATCTTGGCTTTGAGACTAAATTATTCCAAGTTCTAAATGCTCTTCATTACATTCCAGTCTTTGTTATCCTCCTGGGTTCTCATACCCACAAGCTAAAAAATATCAATAAATGATGATGAAGCATGCATACATCAAAGTTCACTTTCTATACTGTTTCATGTATCATAGTAACTGAAATATTAGAATTACTGTATTGGTTGTGTGGCTGATGAATAATAGCTGTTAAAACCTCATCATACTTTAGGATGGCAGGCAACAATTATCTTTGATTTAATTAGAGATGGACAGATTCATTTTTTCAGCATAGAAAAGGAGATGGGATTGGATATAGATGGTAAATCTCTTAATAACATAAGGGATGCAGCACTCCAAACAATCTGAATGGCTCCTTTCCCTTTTTGATGGAGATGACTGGATATGACATTTGTCAGAAGTATGTGCATTTTACATGTATGTAAATATACAGGATTAGCAAGGGTCTGTATTTGCCACTCGTCCTGCTGCTGTGCGTGGCTCCCTCAGAGGCAGTAATCTGAGACTTAGCCACTGCCTGCTGTTAACCCCTTCCGTGTATTCAGCCCAATGCAGACAATCAGAGTTTCCCCTGTAATAGTGGAAATATTAATAGTGGCTTTATGTTCCAGGACAGCACCTTTTTAGCTGAACGTCCTTCTGCAGATGAATCAACTGTCAGCAATGCCTTGCCCTTTGATTACACCAAGCCAGATTCCACCTCAGACAGTGAGCAGACCAGTGACAATGAAATCCAGCCAAGACTACAGAATATTGACTATGAAGCTGGTTTGCCATCTGAAGCTCCACTTTCCTTGGAGATTGACGTCACTGCTTTGCCTGATGGGCTGAATTTAGCGACTTCTCGTTCAGTCACTGTACCATTGTTAGAGCAGGATTCTGTGGACTCTCTGGAATGGCTTTCAGCCCCCAGTTCTTTAGATGGTAAGTTAATGCCACTAAAAGAAGCTTAAATTTGGATACCAGTGTTTCCTGATTATAGTTCACCAAAATGAGTTTTCAGAAAGGTCTAAAAATTGAGTATCTTTCTCTGCCAGTTTTCACCTTTTGTGTGTGCATGTATCCAAGAACTATATACCAAGGTAAAAATGCTTGTAATAGCTTATAGGAGCTGTTCATCTCTTCTGGAACTGATATGTACAGGGCACTTGTTAACTAGCATAGAAGTAATTTTGTATGTCTTGACTTGGCCCATAGAATATCTGAATGGAAAGTGGGAGAGGTTAACAGGGGTCCTTATGACTTTGGCATACAAAGACCAGGATATATTTTAGAAAAATGTGGAATATAGATCTACAGATAATAAAATTAATGAAATTCGACACTTTTTTCATTAACAACATCTAATTGTAAATTTGTTTTTATTTTTAATGTTCAAATATACAGGATTATCTGAAGAACTTTTGCCTTTACGTCCTTCTCACCTTGTGCCTGAAGAATCTCCATCTACTGATGACTATGTAGTTCCTCTGCTTTCTGCACCAACAGTGGCCTCTTCATCAGTCGTAGAGACTGATATTAAAGAGAAGGAAGGAGTAATCCAAGGTAGTCCTGAGGGCAGTGACAGTGCAGACTCTGTGGAAGAAATTCCTTTTCCCTTAGAAGTGCCCCCTATGGAAGACGAAACTGATATATTTCTTGGAGATAGAGTTATATATGATGATGGGTCTGGTTCAGCTTTTGATGGTTCAGGAAAAGAAAAGGAATCAAGTATCTGGCCTTGGGAAGAAGCAACCCTGGAACCAGTTTTCTACCCTGATACTGATAGCTGGCCTGAAGATGACAATGAGTCTTTGTTAATCAAAACTGAGGATATTCCTGAAGGCATGATTTTAGACTATATTCTTAACTCTGGGAATAAATTAGATTACGATCTTTCCAAAGATGAGAATGAAGGGATAGTCGATATAAAAGATTTCCCTGATGAGTCTGAAATATTTGTCTTTCCAGAGACTGCAGCTCCGCAAGTACCTCTGTTACACACAGAAGAGCCATCGTCTGTGGAACCATCTACACAGACAGAAACACTGGGCATGTATGATTCTTCTTTTGTCATGCCAACTGGAGAGGCCCCTGTCTCACCACCATATACACATCTGTCTGTGGAAGATAGTCTCCTTACATCCACAGGGACTGTTGGTATGGAACAACCTGAGGAGTTTAGCCTAGGCCAGAACATAATCTCTGACGCAGTTGAGCACCAAAGCGAAGACAGGGCAACGGCAGAAGAGCTATTCACAGTGAAACAGCTGGATGTAATGGAAGCTGCTACAATAGGACACTTGGATATCACCTCTTCAGGAGCTACTCTGGCTGCAGGTCCTTCCATGGTAAAACCTGATGCTTCCATAGAAGAGCAGCAAGCCCTAGATTCATCACTGGCAGACCAAATCACTCCTGGATCAGCAGTGAAGGAACCAGCTGATGTTTGGCCTACTGACAGGGCACTTGAAACCTCCTTAGATCAGACAGTGCAACCAGCAATGCCAGCTGTTACTCAAGGTTCAGCTGCAGTTCCTTCTGTAATAGATCACACCACTGTCCTAGATGGCTTTGCTGTACAGGATGCTACAGACCATGACACCCACATTTCCACAAGCTTCAGCACTGTTAGAGATTATCAAACACTGAGTGTAACAACAAGCACCGTTGAGCTTCCGTCCCATCTCCCTCCTGTGAGATCCACGCCATCATTGTCTGTGGCTACCTCAACAAAGCTGGGAGATAAAACAACCACAGTCCCGGATGTTTCAGTAGACCTGGGTGGTGTTAGCACTGTCCACTTTTCTCCTGAGAGGACTGAGGAGGGAAGGAGAATGACTGAAAGTCACATGGAGCTAACAACTCGTGTCCAGTTCACAGAGAGAGCCAGTGTGGCTTGGGCCACGCATGAAACTCACTACAGTAGCACTGTCCCGTCCCGAGCTCTAGTTGTGTTCTTCAGCCTTCGGGTTACCAACATGATGTTCTCAGAGGACCTGTTTAATAAAAACTCCCCTGAATACAAAGCCTTGGAGCAGCGATTTTTGGAACTGGTAAGAGTCCCTTCTATGCTGAATGTCTATTACTAGATAGACAAAAAGTGGTGGTAAATTATATTTAGCCATCTCTATGTCACAGAGAGCAACTCAAAACTGGTGTTTACACATCAGGTTTGTGTCCCTCAGTGAGGAAAATTCTGTCTGGAACAGACAGAAATGGGTGGTGGGATGCTGTTTATCTTTTATTCAGTTAATAGTCTCTCTAAAGCAGAGCTCCTTAGCACCATGGACCAGCTGCTCTGCTGGTGTCAATAAATATAGCAGTGTAGCTAAAGTCGCTACCACACTCCCCCTACTTGCTTCCAGAGGGCTCTGTATTTAGTTTATAGGGAGAAAGATGCAAAAAAATCTGGGGCTGTGAGCAGGTAGCTTTTCTGCAACACATTCAACCTGTCCTAAGTAAGAGGTAGCTCAGGGAACGAAGGTGTTCCTAACCTGGCTGATGACTAGGAAAGCCTCACAGCAGTTACACAGCAACAACTGCCAAACTTTAACTGGAAATTCCCCTCTTCTGACTGAAACAAACATTCTGTTGTGAGAGATGAAGGGAGCAAAGCAGAGAGAGGGAAGGGGTACATGCTGGAAGGAAAAACCTGGTGAAATGGCAAGTATTCCTGGTACTTAGATGAAGGGAGAGCATGACATCTGTCCTGAGAACTGTATTTATGAATAATAGATTTTTAGAAACTCCTTGCAAATTGGTATACTCTTAAGAACTGCCTGAAGTACTCAGGCTCCTGGCAGGCTGCCAGCACAGACCTCAGCTGTGTAAAGGTCAATGCCCTTGGTGCATGATTTGGGTAAAATCATTCAGACTCCTATTGTCTGGTGTAGTGAAAAGTACAACTGGCTTGAGTAGAGAGAGACTCAAAGATTCAGCTTTTTCTGTCACATCCCCTGTGTTGCAGCTGGTGCCCTATCTTCAGTCAAATCTGACAGGATTCCAGAATCTGGAAATCCTGAACTTCAGAAATGGCAGCATTGTGGTGAACAGTCGAATGAAATTTGCCAAACCTGTGCCTCGGAATGTCACCAATGCTGTGTACATGATCCTCGAAGATTTCTGCAACACTGCATATCACACCATGAACCTGGCCATCGATAAATACTCCCTGGATGTGGAATCAGGTAAGGAAAGCAGGGAAATGCAGCTTAAAGCAAGAGATCTAGAAAAATTTCTGTATTAGGTACCAAGGATCCCAACATCTCAGAGGCGGCCCACTGCTTTTCACAGGCTGGACTTTGGAAAAACTCTTTCATAGAGTAAAAACAAATGCAAATCTGCCCTTGGACTAAAGAGATGAAAATCTCAAAGTGTGATTCAGACAGAGAAAGCTGTATGGGGTCCATATAGATTTATGGAGACAAATTAACTCATGGAATACTGTGTATAATGCCCCTGTATTTGACCTGGGGAGCGAGGAAGCAGATGGCTAAGGGAGAACAGTGGTGCCCACCTTTCTTGTGCTTACTTTCATGTGTGGTTTGAACTTATTCCACATGGTTATTCCCACAGGTGGCAGCCAGTTTACCTGCCAGGTGGGCATCTGCACAGGTAACAATTGCTGCCTCATTCTTGGGGTAAGGTCTTGGTTGCACTAAAAAGTGACAGGCCCTCTTGCTTTGCCCCTCTGGTACAGGGAGAAAGTTGGTTTGGTTTTTTCCCCTGTCCAAGTTAGCCAGTAGTTTAAGCAACCATATAAGCAACCCAGAAATATTTCCCGTTTTAAGGTTAGAGAAAAATAAGAGTGCTGACCTGTTGGCATATGGTAGCTGTTCTTCTCAGATAGGTCTCTCATGAAGATGGCCTAATTAGCATGGAAAATGTTCTTTTATTGATTGTTTAGCTGTATGCCAGCCTCTTAAGCCTGATACAAGTGAGACATTTTGAATGCTACAAGCTTGTGTTCCTTGCAGACAAAAAGACAAATCCCCTCATAACAGATGGTGAGTGCCTGACGTCCCTCTGCCCTTCCCCATATGTTACCTAGGTTTCTATAACAAGAAATACTGGAGATCACCTGTGGTTTACTCATTTGTAAAATAGAATTTCAGCAGACAGAGAAAAAATGATGTCCTGCCTGTTCCAGTATGAAAAAAATCACTTTATACTTGCTTTTTTGACTGTTTTTTGGGTGTTCGTAGCCATGCCACTGGCATATGCAGATGGAGGAATACTTGCTAGTGCTTGTTCACCTTAGCAGAACCTTTTGTTACTCAGGAAAGATGCACAATGGATTTTGTGGATTAACCAGAGACCATTAGAGAAGATGGCAGCCAGCACCTTGTCTCAGTTAAGGCTCTCCTCTTTCATTACTAGTTTTTTCTCTGTGTATTGTCAGGTGAGCAAGCAGATCCCTGCAAGTTCCAGGCCTGCAACGAGTTCTCTGAATGCGTAGTGAATCGTTGGAGTGGGGAAGCTGAGTGTGTCTGCAACCCTGGCTACCTCAGCATCGATGGGCTGCCATGCAACAGCATCTGTGATCTGCAGCCAAACTTCTGCCTGAATGATGGCAAGTGTGACATCAGCCCTGGGCAAGGGGCCATCTGCAGGTAGGTCACCCTGCTGTTGGACGTTGTGCTTCCTGGATGAAAACTCCTATTGCTTCCTCTCTTATAGCATTCTATAAGATTTGTCTAAAATTCTGTACAGTATTGTGTAACAAGTGAGTAGATAGTGATTGTCATTCATATTATGCTTGCTCAGTGCAAGTCCCCATATTAACATTAGTTTTCCTATGTATATATCATAAATGAGACGGTAACAAATTAATAGAATAGACACATCAGAAAATAAAACTAACTAGGTATAATGGTTGTAATGGAACACACTCAGTTGTTCAAATCTTTTGTTTATTGACCTTTGGGGACAGACTTTATCTCCAGACATTTTCTCAAGTAGCAAAGTTTCTGATAGTGTCATATCACCTACAAGAGTTAATTCTATAAGAGAAATTCATACCTGAAAGGGATATTGATAGTTTATCAATACAGTAAATATAATGCTTTTGGTTTGGAAAAAGCATAAAAGTAAATCATTGTAAATTTGGGAAAAATCATGTGGGTTCGTAAAAGGATGAAGGAACAGACCCCAGATTTGTGCTTAAAAAAAGATACAGATGCATCTGAACAGGATTGCTGTATTTTGCAGGTAATCAAAAGGCAAGATACAGGCAAATTGATGATGCCCCTGACACAGCACTTTATTTTTTACTTTTCAAGAAATGTAATAGTCTATTTTTAAAAATAAAATGTATCTGTCAACAAAAATTAGGAAAACTATTGCAAAGAAGAGTATTACTACTAGTATTTATCTGTTACTTCATGTGATTTTCTTTTTAAATTTACCTAGAACATCTCTAGGTAGTGAGACAGTCAGTCTTAGAGTGCTAACAGTTAACAGAAGAAATTAAAATGGTTTTAAAACTTTAAAAATGTGAACTATCATGGGTGCATTACAACTTTAATCATGTTTGTGTGATAGTGCTAATTAGAAGAAAGTAAGCATCTTAACTCAAGCATGTTCCAGCCAGTATTTATTAAAAACTTTTTGAAAAAATTGAAGTATTGCTTACTACTTTCAGAAACTCTTTCAGATGATTACGTTAGAAGACTTAATTTACTGATGTTTCTTATTAATAAGGTTCATTGCTGTGCATGGTCATAGTAGAGTACAATACCTTGAGTTTTCATAGAAAAAACTCCCAGACACCCACAACGCAAATATATTTTTTTTACCAGTACACTTAAAGTCAATAATAACAACATTATAGCTCCTATGTTCAAAACAACATTTTGGCAGAAATGCTGAATACTGTTTTGGGCAACCATTCCAAAAATACAGTCTTGGACATGCACTTCCATCAAGTCATTTATTTCATGTATCTATTTATCTATTGTGAAGTTCCCAACACTAGGAACATTCCACTCAGCTAACATTCCTTCATTAGCATTTGCATTACAAAATGATAAGGACAACTGCTTTCTACCTTTGCAGTATTGATATGTCACACACAAGGCTCAATCAAGGCAGGAGTTTTTCCTCAGTCTAAACACCTTCCAGTTTTAACACATCACAGGACACTGTGAATTGCATATAGCACAGGTGTTTCCCACCACAAATGCACTACTCTTTTGCTTTTTTACCTACCTTCATTCCAATCACTGATTGGGGAAGTTCATCCTGGAGAACAGAAGGCTTCTGGGAGACCTTTTTTGTGGTCTTTCAGTACTTAAAGGGGGCTTATAAGAAAGGTGAGGACAAACTCTTTAGCAGGGTCTGTTGTGACAGGACAAGGGGTAATGGTTTTAAACTAAAAGAAGGTAGATTCAGACTAGATATAAGGAAGAAATTTTTACAGTGGGGATGGTGAAATACTGGAACAATCTGCCCAGAGAAATGGTAGATGCCCCACCCCTGGGCTAGATGGGGCTCTGAGCAACCTGATCTAGTTGAAGATGTCCCTGCTCATTGCAGGGTACTAGATGACGTTTAAAGGTCCCTTTCAACCAAAACTGGTACATGATTATCTACCAAAAAGTATGTTCATAATAACAATAATAAAGAAAATTGGTGATGGGACAATTAAAAGATATTTATTGGGGTGACTTAACTTAGAGCACATCATAACAGGAACTTCACTACATGAACCAAAGCTTTTGCTGGTGTGTAATTTTCCTGTGTTTCTTTGTGGCAGGTGCCGTGTGGGAGAGAACTGGTGGTACAGAGGGGAGCACTGTGAGGAATATGTGTCTGAGCCACTGGTTGTGGGTATTGCAATTGCTTCTGTGGCAGGATTCCTTCTCGTGGCATCTGCTGTCATCTTCTTCTTGGCCAGGACCCTTCGAGACCAGTACACAAAGAGTGATAGCAGTGACTCACAGGGGTAGGTGACACCATCTAATATTATTTTAAAACACATCGGCTACGATAAGGATAATTCTGTCGTAAGTCTTATGTCACACAGTTTACAAGCAACAGGATGTACAGGCACCTCCAAATGCCAGGCTTCCTTAGTCTGTCTGCTGCCCTTCCAGGCTGCAGAGAAGCTCACAGTTTGTTTATTGCTCCCCCAGGCAGGGTGACAGCCTCTCGTCCATTGAGAACGCAGTTAAATACAATCCCATGTATGAAAGTGATACGACTGGCTACAGCCATTATTACCGGAGATATCCGCAGCTAACGTCCTACAGTTCCACCAGTGCAGAGACATCCACAGACTACAGCAGTGAAGAGATCAGGCACATTTATGAAAACAGTGAGCTTACTAAGGAGGTAAATGACCTTGTTTTCACAGTGGCATGGGAAAGATCATGTAAACAGTAAGCTTATTCCACACTTCTAACCTCAGAGGTGGGCACAGTCTTTCCCCAATGTCTACGCTCTAGATAAACAGGTTGCAGCAGCTGCTGCAATTTAAAAGAAAATAGAAAAGCTTCCTTTCCCTGCTTGCTTTCAGAGAAAATCATGGTTTTTTTCTGACCTGTGATGAATATCACATAATAAAGGAGCTGACCCCTTAAGTAACTTCACAGGAGTTGGGGAGGTTTGATGTATTACTTGACAAAACATTTACCTTTTAAAGCCAACTATCTTATGTAAGAGTAGTTACACAGTGAAAAACTGGTACATCTAGGCCTTTTCACAAGGTCCTTTTGTTTGGGGTATTTTCTGACTATTTTTAAAGTTTAAGTCTTTCTATTAGCTGCAAGTTAGATCATATCTTCTTTCTTCCTGTATATACAGTACCCAAGTTTTACTCTAGAAGGCTAAAGAGAAGGGATTTACATTCCAGAA